>PVLD010002625.1:0-160729 GCA_004027595.1 Dinomys branickii | reverse complement strand
ATATATGAATATGCATATATGCAGGAGGGCTAACATGGTTCTACTATTGTATTATATCACTTAATGCTAAGCAATAATCGATGACGGGTTATTTGATCAATCTTGTATGTCTGTATGTGTTATCCTGAACACACACTTCGAAGATATCAATATGTAAAGCAGCAACTATTGGTGTTTTTTTGTTGTTGTTGTTGTTGTTGTTTGCCTGTTTTGTTTTTTGTCTCTGGATTTTTGGTTTTTGTGTTTTTTCTGTTGTTGAGAGGATTAATTGTCTGAGTAAATTTGCATGTCTGTATATGGGTTCATATATTTACACTTCGAAGATATCAATGGAAAAAGCAATAACCACTGTTGAGACCATATCACCTTGTCTATAGATTAGTTGTGATTGTACTATTTTTTTATGCTAATTGGTGTCTGTTTGTCAATATGTTTTTGTACTTTTATTTTTTTAAAATAAAAAAAAGAAAGAATCAATAAATACACAAAGAAATGATAGCACCAAATTTTAAAATTAATGCAATAGTTCTGTTATGCACTGCAGCTTTCAGGAAAACATTCAAAGATTTTTTTACAGCCAACAGTTGCGCAAAATTAGCCTCTATTTTATTTAGTTCTACATTTGTATGATATTTTATCATATAATTGTCTTTCTTTGTTCTTGAAAGAAGCATTAAATATTTTTATTTTGTCCATGGTAGTGCTCAATTTCTTCTTGTTTTCTTTTTCTTGTTTCTTTTTATTTTATTTTATGGAAAAAGGTAAAACAAAATGTCATAACAAACGGTAGGAGAATAAAAACGGCACATTACATGTTGTTATCTTTAAAGTAGCTGCTCAGGGTACACGATATGGGCATAAAAATTTCTGCAGCCGATATTAGCAGAAACCTTCCTTTTTGAAGAACTGAGACACTAATAGTATAACTGTCTTCCACTTTTTTCACCTTTTCCTGCTGTCCTTCCCCTTTCACCCATTGTAGTTGCTTTTTCCTTTTGAACAATATCTTCCCAGTTTGCAATATCTATGGTACATTTTAGAACTTGCACATTCAGGTACTCTCATAATATCATGTTCATACATGTGAGTCTGATTTATTTCATTTATGAGTATAGTCTCAAATTGCATCCATTTACCTATAAAAGTTTCAAATGTATCCTTATTTATGGCTATTTAGTACTCCCTTGTATGAAAAGGCCACATTTTTTTTATACATTGTTCAGTTGATGGGCATGTGGGTTGTTTCTAGGATTTAGCTCTTACAAATTGTGCCTCTATAAACGTGGACACACATGTGTCTCTATGGTATGATGCTTTTAATTATTCTGGGAAGATACACAGAAAGGGAACAGGTGGGTAGAATGGGGCCTCTAATTTGTTTTTTGAGGAGTCACCACGCTGACTTTCCCAGTATTTGTTATTGGTTGATTTCTTGATGATAGCTATTATTCCTGGGGTGAGATGCAATCTCACTGTTGTTTTGATCTGCATCTCAAATAGTTGTTTTAATTTGCATCTGTCAAATAATCAATGATGTTGAACATTTTTTGTATATTTATTTGCTATTTGTATTTCTTCATCTGACAAGTGTGTATTCATCTCAAATGCTCATTTTTTAAATGGGTCTTTGAATTTTGGGGGCCTGACTTTTTTCAATTCTTTACATGTTGTAGATATATAAAAATTCTTTCCATGTTGTCTGAGGGAAAACTTGCTAAATTTTTTCCCACTCTGTGGGTTGACTTTTCACTCTGTTGGTGATTTCTTTTGCTGTGTAAAATCTTTCTGATAAGATGAGATCCCAGTAGTTGATTCTATGAAGTATTTTCCATATAGTCTGGGTTTTGTTCATGAACTCTATTCCTACACCTGTGTCTTCAAGACACTACACCTATGTCTTCCATCCACTTACTCCTGTAGTAGATTTTGTGTTTCAGTATTTAGATCTTGATCCATTTTTACTTTAGTTTAGGGCATGGTGATAGACATGGGTATAGTTTTACTCTTCAACATGTAGAGACCCAATTTTTCTAGCACCATTTATTAAAAAGCTATTCCACCAGTTTACTGTTTGGCCACTTTTTCATAGATAAGGTGGCTGAATGTGTTTGGAGTTGTATCTGCATTTTGTAATCCGTTCCACTGGTCTTCAGGTCTGTACCACTGGTCGTCAGGTCTTCAGTACCATGCTGATTTTATCACAGTAGCTTTGTAATGTAATTTCAAATCAGGGATTGTGATGCCTCCTGTCTTTCTTTTGTTTCCCGGGATTGCCTTTGTTATTTTAGGTCTCTTCTGGTTCCAGATGAATTTTAGTAATGTTTTCTCTAGCTCTGTGGGGTATGCTAATGGTATTTTGATCAATACTGCATTAAATCTGTATAATAATTTCGGGAGTATGGCCATTTTCACTATGTTTGTTCCTCCAAACATGAGCAATGGATAACTTTACATTTTCTGATATCCTCTTCAATCTCCTTTTTCAGAGTATTGTAACTTTCAATATATAGATCTTTTACTTTCTTAGGTTTATTCCTAAGAATTTCATTTTTTGCATGTTGTTGTGAAGGATGTGGTTTCCTTAATTTCTCTTTCAATGAGTTCATTGTTTGTGTACAGGATTGCTATTGATGTTTGAGTGTTGACTTTGTATGACCTACGCTAGCGAATTTGGTTATTAAATCCAGAATTCTTTTGGTGGAGTTTTTTGGGGTCTTCTATGCAGAGTATCATGCCATCTGTGAATAATGATAATTTAACCTCTTCCTTTGCTATCCTTCTTGGTTTTCATTTTCTCTCTCACCTAATTGCTCTGGCTAATGTTTCCAGAACTATACTGATTGGGAGTGGTGATACTGGATATCCTAGTCTAACTATACTCTTTAATATGGAATCCATAGTTTACCAGAGTCCTCCCTCCTATGCCCCTCTTTTCTCTTCCTCCTGGTCTTCCTAATGAGCCACAAAAATGTTATCACATAACTTTGTTGCTCTTTAGGACATATTGGGTTTTGAAACATGAACTTATTTTTATTTATCTTCTTTCCCTGCTGTGCATCCTCAAACAACTTCCTATGCATGGCTGAGTATATGAAAATAACTTTCTGCTTGTCCCTGATTGATAACATTTCAGTATATAGAATTATTAGCCAAAAAACACTTTTTTTAAGATTTAGACGTCAATATTGCATTGTTTTCTAGAATGCAGTGCACTAAAGAGCAGTTGAAGAAAAAGTACATCTTTCTTTGGGGTAATCAGCTTAATTGTCTCTATCTTTGGTGTCCTAAAACTTTTTAATGATATTCTCATCCTGGGCAGACTCTGTCTCTTCAACATAAAAATTTTGTGATGATTTTTAACTCTGGGCAATTTTCTTAGATATTCAAAATTTATCTCCATCAATCTGTTTTACTTATTGATTCCTGGATATCCTGTCACTTGAACATGGAAATATTCTAGTTTAGCTTATGGCTCTCATCTTTCCTTCATTCTTCTAGTATCTTTTTGTTTCATATTCATACAGATGTCTTAAACTATAATCTCCAAATCTTCTATTGTGTTTTGCATACCAATAATATTTTTTGTTTTAGGAGCTTTTTCCCATTCTCTGATTATTCACCTTCACAATATGTTGTTCCTGTTTCATAGACACACTATCTCCTATCGCTCTGAGATAGGAGCAATTATAACTTCCTTATTTTCTGTATCTTCTGAACTCTCAATCACCTGCCTCATTTAAAGTTAGTTTATCCAACATGTTTTCTTTGCATTATTGAAGGTTTTCCCTGCCTTTTTTAAGCTTCTTTATTGTGTAGTCATAATAACAACATTTCTGTGTTCCTGGGCAAGGTTTGTCAATTGGAAAATTCTACCTTAGGGTCCACCAGGGAGCAGCCACCATTATGCCAATAGCTTCCAAATAACCACTGTGAGGAAAGCTTCACTCTATGTCACAAACTATTGTATTAATTTTCTTGGTTCTTCCCTCTCACTGCCATGCCAAGTATGCTGAATTGTTTAAGTCCTATTCTTGGTTTAGGTTGGTTTCATAGAATACCATAGGTTGGGTGGCTTATAAACAAAAAAAATTTTTTTGTTATAGTTGTATGTGCTGGAAGTCTGGGATGAGGGATTCGGTATGGTTAAGTTCATGGAATAGGACCTCCTCCTGCTTTACTGGTGAACATCTTCCTGTGGAATGAGCAAGCTATCTCGCTGGCCACTTCTCATAGGGGCACTAATTCCAATCAGAAGGGGTCCACCCTCATGACCTAGTTACCTGACATCACACCAAGACTAGGTTTCATATCTGGAAACAAACATCTACTACTTATTTTGGAAAAAGGAAGGAGGGTTGAAGAGATGAATTACAGTGTATTCCAATTTATATCCTTGGTTTTAGATGCATTTTACACTCCCAACCACTCCTTCTCACCATTTGTCAATCTCCTGTTTCCCTGGGATGCTTTGGGTCAATCAACTGCAGCCTTCTCTGCTCTGATTAGCTACTAACACTCTTCCATCTTATGTCTCTTTACTTGTATGGGATGATGCCATTTTTATCCTTTTGGTTATATTAACAAATTCTCTGGACTAAGAAGAGCTAAAAGCACATGCTCAGTCTGCCATCTTGAGCCAGAAATCCCATCTTTGTTTCTATATAAGATTAGCCCTAAAGATAAAAGGTGACACCAACAGACAGCACTCACCTAAAGATTTCTTACTAGTATAAATGGAGTACATCAGTACGGTAGCTGTCATTTAAACCTCATGGGATACATTCCAAGATACTAAGTAGATAATAAAACCACAGATAAAAGGAAACCATATATAATTACAATGTTTTTTTCCTGTGTTTCTCTCCAGCATTGCCTCATAATATCTGAGTTAGTCTGTTTTTCCATGTTTTACACCTTAGTGTCTCCTTTGCAGCACTACTTTTGTGTTTTGAGCCCATTATTTGTCATTATTCACAAAAGTGCAATGCCAGGTCAATTTGATAACTGAAAGGGCTACTGTGTGACTAATGGAGGGGTAGTGTATACAGCATGGATACACTGGAAAGAGGATGATTCATGCTGCAGGAAAGATGGAGCAGAATGGGATGAGATTTTGTGAAGTTACCTAGAATGTTACATAATTTAAAACATAGGAATTATTTATTTCTGAAATTTTCCATTTAGTATTTTCAGACCACTACTGATTATGAGTAACTGAAACCTTTGAAGGTGAAGCCATGACTGTGGGGGGGAACTGCTGTATATCAGCACATCAGCCCCAGGCCAGTTGAATTTGCCCCAATTCACCACAGCCAGAAGTGAGTTTTATCTATTCTATTTTTGTCCTGTTCTTGCCTATCCATTTAAGGGAAAGGTGATCGTGGGCTGCCTATTCAAAAAGACAGATTGACTGACATGAATTAATTGCATAACTGGAATCCTCTTATTTACAGCCTAATAATTGCAGTTCTAACTCTGGGTCCCCATATAAATCAGAAATACCTGCATCTAAATATCTAATACAGGGCTCAAAGTCATGTTATGCCCATTCTAAGCCAGGAACCCTCATGCATTTCACCCAGTAATTCTCATAAAACCCTCCTAAGCGAGGCTTCTGCTCATCCCCAGTTCACAGGAATCCGAACCACAGATAGAAAAAGTAACTTGCCTTCGCCACAGAGTTGCTAAGTGCCAGAAAAATGAAGGAAACGTACACTGGTTCCAGAATCTTTGCCCTCACCTCCTATAACACATATCCTTGCTATGATTTATAATTCATTTCTTTGACTTGTTTTACAGACCACTAAATGTATGATCCTTTATAGGCAGCATCTTTTTCCACAGAAAAAACCATCTTGATATAATTTAAGAGATTGCCACATCTTGCCTAACATTAATATCTTACATTTCTATACTTTCAGAAGCATGCACACATATTAGTTAGATGGAGCTTAAGAATAGCTACGTTGTGTGTTGTTACTTGTTTCTAATAGATAAGCAACACCAAGTTCACATGACAGTAGAGCCAGCACTACAGTTACGGCATTCTGGTTCCTATTCCACTACTTTTTCTAACAAAATATATTGTCTACATACAAACCTAAGACTTAATTGAATGTCCGTAGATGCCATGTGTAATCATACTTTATTAAATCAAAGAAGATCTCAGAATGCTGAGCCATCTCTCCATATTGATACTTTCTCAAGATAACTCAAGAAGTTTCCTTTAAATCCTTTGCAAGCATTACCATTCCAAAATAATTGTGAGTCTTTGGATGGAGTGACTACGGTTTGCAAGAGAGGGTGCACCATTGTAAGCCAAATCCTCTGATTAAGGAATGTGAATAACATCAGTACGTTCAAGCTAGCTCCTCTGTGATGAGCTACAGTGGGTCAAACAAGAGCCAGGAGGAGAGAGCAAGACAGAGACAGAGACAGGGACAAAGACAGACAGAGAGACACAGACAGAGAGAGGGACAGAGAGACGGAGAGAGAAACCACAAGACTGCAAGTTAGAAAATCTGAATATAGATTCCGTTTCTATTCCTAACTTGATATGTGGCCTTGAATAAGTCATTTTGTCTTCCTGGATACTTTATTTTGTTAAATAAGAATTTCAAATGATAATATACAACAAAATATGCAACACTAAGACCATCAGATTTTTGTCAGAATATGATTAAAATTCATGCATTTAATAAACCCTCATAATGATCTTGTTCCACATACCAAAGGTGGAGCAGAAAAGAAATCAAATTACTGCACAATGAACAGAATATATTAAGACACAAGAACTAGCTTGAACTGAAAATAGACATCGGTCCCTGGACACCGAGTAGTAGATATTGAATGAATGAACAAGTGGCAAGAAATATATGTTTGGAGCAGTGAAACTCTTACAAAATGAATGTGGCTGACATTTGTAAAGAGTAAGAAGTCATGACATTATAACAGAGTGTCCCCCAGCGAGATCGCTCTTGAAAGTGTTACTCCTCCCTCAGACAGTTCAGAGATTTCCAATAACATTTGTCTGTGCCTCTGACTGTCAAAGGAATTTATTGTGCATTTATACAAGCTAGAAGAAAAATTAGAAAAGAGACCAATCCTCATACTTTTTATCATGAATGGTATCCCCAGTAGGGCTTCTGGGAAAACAAAAGTTTCCTTAATATAATTTAAGCTCCTTTTCATCAGATGTATTGAACCATCAATAGTGATTCTCTTCTCTGTAGCACACTATGAACTGACTACAGCAAGAGAGATGCTGCACAAAAAAAGGTAAAGGTTTAATAAAGAATAGTAAATGTATCTTCACATTCAAGTGTTCCTTTAATTTCATAAAAATGGATAGTTCCTATCGTCTTGTTTCTGATCACATTTTCACCCCAATTAGTCATGCGGGATCAGAGTTGTCCAATTGTCTAAATTTAGTTCCATACTCTCAGTCTCCCCGTGTGCTTGGTGGTATAGAAGCCCCTCTGATGTAGGTTGGAAGAGAGGTAATGGGGAGAATATGGAAAGTGAGAAAGAACTGGTTGTATTTTTTTCTTGCCTTCAGAAAACACAAAACCCTCAATGCAAGAGGACTCAAGGAAAATAAAACACTGAAGAGAAAAGACTAAGTAATGAAGTAAAGCAACTGATAGCTGTGATATTCAACAATTAGGAAGCAGTCTCAGGCCAGTGTGGTAGTGCACACCTGTGATTCCAGCATTCCGGAGGCTGAGGAAGAAAGATCACTGTGAGTTCAAGGTAAGCCTGGGCCTTGGGGGGGAAAAGAACACAGCAACAAAGAATGGGGGATGGAGGAGAAAGGTAGGCTGTGTGGTGCAGAGTTCTCCAGGAAGGAAAACAGACAAGTCCCTGGACTCAAAGACTCCAAAATCGTAACTCCAAGTTGTTTGTTCAAAAGACAAAGAGAAAACAGACCACAGGACGGTGCCAGTTTCCGGAAGAACATCTTGCTGGCTTATTTGGTAACTAATACAGTCGTCTGGCACATTGTCCTGAAGTTTATTTCTACAGTGAATTTATGAAGAACAAGAAGGGTCAAGAGAACAATAGAAGAGAAGGAAGAGCCCCCCCACACACACACACAGTATCTTCCACCTAGAACGTTAGCAATAAATATATCTGAGTGCTCACTGGTGCTATAAAGCTGCATTAGTCTGCTAGCACCACCATAACAAATGCCACAGGCTGGCAGGAATAAACAACATCACTGCGTTTTCTCACTGTTTTGAAAGTTGGAAGCCTAAGATCAAGGCATCAGCCAATAGGCTTCACAGGGAGAGCTCCCTCCTGGCTTGTACATGGCCACCTTCTCTGTGTCCTCTTGTGGACTTTTCTATTTGCTCTGTGAGCACGAACATCTTGGGTGTCTAATTGTGTACAAATTTTCTTTTCTTATAAAGACACCAGTCCAATTCAACTAGGATCCATCCAGATGGCTTTGTTTTAATTAAATCACTTCTTCAAAGGACCTTATCTGCAAATACAGTCACATTCTGAGGTACTGGAGTTTAGGGCTTCACATATGAAGGTGGTAGACAGATAATTCCATTGTTCATGTAGGAACATGTGCTTGGGTTATACAAGAAATGACACTTTTAAGTGTATATGCTACTGGGAAGAAGGCATATAGGATATACATATTGGTGAATAAGAAATTCAACTTTAAAGGTATGGATTTATATAAAAGTACATGTAAATACATTCCAATGTGAACAGTTAAATTTCAAAAGCTTGCAAGACAGGGGAGTTGCAAGTTGAAAACAAGAAATTAGATGACATTGACCTTCAACTTCTCCTCTATAGGACTGATGAAATATCTCAATAGATACCCTTGTTGGTAAGGCCCTTTTTTAAGTGGCTGTTTCCAAGAAAAATGTAAGGCAGAATGAGGTAGTAGAAGGACCCATGGGTGAGGTTTTGAGTATTGTGGTTGTCTAGTTCCAGATGGAAGAATAGAATCAAAATAAAATAAGAAAAAAATTGAGAGAGGAACTCAGAGCAAAATCACAGATGCCCAAGGGATTGATTCCAAAAAGGATGGGATAGCCAAGCACCCACAATCGTGAACAATCAGATAAATAAATTGTGAGAAGGCTCTATCACACATTGCCCTCAAGAGTTCACTCATGACCTTCAGACTAGCAATGTTACTACCATTGATATAGTTAAAGGCAATGTTGTGTTAAGGAATGAATGTGAAATCAAGCACAGAAAATTAGTATTTCCTTCTTCTAAGAATACTGTTTGTATTACACTACGTCCCACACTAATGATTTCCCTTAACTTTGTTTACCTCTATCTCCAAATACAGTCACAGGCAAAGGTACTTAGGGTTAGAACCTCAACATATAACCTAAGGGATACAACTCAGACTATGACAAATGAAAATTCTAAGGCTCTTTCAAAAATGTATCAGATAATCAACATCCTAATTAAAATGTAGTATATGCCTAGCTTTGAAAAACAGCAGTATCTGGGTGATATTTTTGCTCTGTAAAAATGTCACCTTGCTCAAATCAGGAATTAGAACATAGATAGAACTTTCATATAAGAATGGAGGATTATTTGCTATTTTATTTGCTAAGGTTTAGATGTCAAATGTCCTCCAAAGTTCCATATGTGATTCTCAGTCTCTGTAATGGTGCTTTAGAAAAGTGGTGGAAGTTTGAACAGATCAGGCCAGCGGGATATGGTTTTTAGGGCATTGGGCATGAGCTCTTGGAAAGAACTGTGGGACTAATTCTCTGTCTTACTCTCTTTTGCTTCTGGCCATGAGGTGAGCAGATTTTCTCTGCTGTATACACTACTGGCATGATATGACATCATGCCTCACCACAGGTCCAAAATAAAGAAGTCAACCAATTAGACAGGAACCTGTAAAGTCCATGAGCCAAAATAAACCTTTTATCTTTATAACTGAATCATCTTGGGTATATGTTATAGTGACAAAAAACTGAACAACACAACTTCTTCTACCTCAAATAAATACATAGAACATAGGATCAGTGAAAAATACTTCTTAAAAAAGGAGCACATTTTTATGTTGCATTAGCTAGTTTCTAGTTGCATTTTTCTAACTATTTATTAGTCAAATAGGCTTTCCCAGGGATTTAAGGCCAAAAATGAGGGGGGAAATTACCATGCACTCTTCACTTATGATTTTCAATATTTTAAAAAGAGCTTAAAGACCTTTTATTTTACACATTTGCCAGTAATTGTCTTTATACTTTTATTGGTATTAATTTCATACAACCCATTTAGAATGTCAAGCTACATATGCAACTTGGTAATAAAATTATTATTACTTCACAGAGATATAATTATAAGTAATTCTGGGTCCTTCATTTTTGTCCTCTTACTTTCTTAACATTTCTGCCTACATTCTATAAGAATGAAGATGAGTTTGCTGACCTTTTGCTAAAGAACATTTAGTATGAAGAAACTAATGATTTCATCCTAGTTGAGAACTGTGAAACTTTTTATTTTTTAACTCCATTAGCTTTTTCAAAGTCTCATTGTAAATTATTACATTACAAACAAACTTCTAAATTAAAAGAACAGTGCTACAAAGTGGTAAATAATTCAAATAATGTGGAGTTCCCTTCAGCCAGTAAACCATACTTCAATATGATGTTGTTCCCATTAATTAACAACATATTACAGAAGATACTGTTTAAAAGAAAAGAACAGATAAATAAGAGGAAAATTATACTTTCTCATTGTTTCTTAGTGATCTAGTGGCATATATCACTAAACAAATTACTGTAAATTTTCTTAGTATTAGGTGAGCTATTTAAAATATGTAGCAAATGTGATGTATACTACTAAAGTAATTTGCACATAACTACAGACTTCATTGACCATAGTTTTGAAAAGCTTTGTGAATCTATTAATTATTAAATAACAGAATATCCTAACTGACCTAATGAAAAGAAATGGCATCATTTTGGCAAACATTTTAATTCCAGATGAAAAAAAGGAAAATAAATATATCTTATTAATAGATCATGTGCTAAGGAGGGTGCATATTAACACTCTTTTATAACTGGAGGATTTGGAACCCACAATCTTAAGAAGGAGGAAAACCACACTCACTTCAAACTTTGTGCTGTGGGCGTATAACAGTCGAGCTGACCAACAGAGAAAACCAGTAGTGGAAAAGCTTGACTATTGTGGCTATAGTTGACCATGTGCCTCAGAACCCAGGAAGGGTAAAAGCAAGAATGGGGAAAGAAAAAAATGAGAAAAGAAGAACCATTTGGACTTGGTTTGTGGGAGGAGTTTGAAAAGGTTTGGAGATACGGGCTATAGGAGCACTAAAATTTTATAAGGGGAATTTAATACAAGATTCTGGTCAGGGCTCAGAAGCTTTTATGTGAGGCTCACTTTAAAGGTGGATGAGTAATTGATTTGGCAGAGAAATTTTAAGGAAACCCAACTCTGGGGCTTGGCATAGTTACTGCTGCCTGTTGCTATCCAGGTCTATGATGAGAACCAAGAACAAAAAGCAGAGCCGAAATATTCAATAATCTTAAATTTTGACTTGAAAGGAACCACATGGTAATGTTGAAGCCAAAGGACTAGTGATTGCTGAACAGATTAGGATCTTTAAAAAGAAAACAAGTGCTTGGAACTAAGACAAGAAAAAAAAAGCCTTGAAAGAATCTCAGGAATCAAAGAGTATCCATGGCAGGTGCTCATGTTCAGCCATCCAGGAACTGAGAGGTTGCTGCCGCTGTGCTCCATATGGGCTGGCTATTGTCTCGTTCATGGGATGCTGGTGTTTTAGCATCCAGAAAGCTGGAGTTGCGAGGTCAGGAAGGCTTCCACCAAGACTTCAAAAACGACTAGGTGGCCAGGAATGAGCCCCAGAGAGCAGGAATGTGTAACAGCATGGAAACGAAGCCAGAGATGCAGTGGAGACCCCGTAAAGTAGGGATCTCCACTGCATCTTTGATTCCAGGAACACGGAATGTCTACCAAGGAAAACTGTAAACTGTGAGCACAGCCACACAAGAGAGAGGCTGTGTGTGCTGTAACTGACAAGGACATAGAGGCGAGGCCTTTGTAACTCACATATTACCACAATATGCCCTAGTTGTTGGACACAGAGCTATAGGATTTAATGCTTGGCCTATAGGTTTTGGTCCTGCTTTGGTCTGATTCTTTTATATCCACTTATTTCTGCCTTTTAGAATTTTCACCCTACACCACTGTATACTAATAATGTGAACAGGCTTTTTTAACTTTACAGGGATTGACAGCTAATAGTTTACCTTGAGTCGCAGGAGAGACTTGGACTTGGACTTTTGAGCAATGCTGTATCTGTTGAGACTTTGGAGGAAAAGACTAGTACCTTTTCAACTGTGTACAGGATAGATACATCCTGCTAGGTGGAATCATGACATTCTTATTGTCTGCATTTTAGATTATGGTTTAGAGGGATATGTTTGGGTGTCAAGCTGAAAGGGGTGTGTCTTGGTTACTTTCCTCTCATTGCTGAGACAAAATGCCCAACACCCAGAATGAAGGAAGGAGAGATTTATTGAGCTTACAGCTTGTGGGGGTCTCAGTCCATATCTGGCTGGTTCTGAGGCGGAGCGGCGCACGGCCGAGGGCAACAGGTCATGGCGGCAGAGTGGCAAAGCAGCAAGACCAAAGGGAGCAGGGGTGGTGAGCAGCCTCTTTCCCTCCCTTACACTGTAAGCAGGGTACCCCCACCCAGGGGGCGTGTAGCCCTCACATCATCTCCATACTCTCCTCTTGCACAGGCTCAGGATGAATACAGAGTAAGCACCCTGGCCCCTGCTACGTCACATAGTTAAACCTCTAGACTCCTCAAGTTGACACAGTGTATCAACCGTAACAGAGTGGAATGTGACAGTTAATGTTAATTATCAATTTGCTTGATTAAGAAGCTCCTGGAGAAGTAATTAGATCATGAGGGTACTACGCTTATCAGTGGATCCCCTGAAGTTCATAGCTGATTGTGTTAAGTGGGGGGACCCAAATGGAGAGAGTCACTGGGGAGCATATCTTTGGAATGTATAGTTATGTCTGGCACTCTTGTGCTGCTTCTCTGTCACCATGAAATGACCAGTTCTACTCCACCATGCTTTCTTCTGCCATGATGTTTCTGCTTGGAGCCAAGTGACTGTAGACTGCATCCCCAGAAAACATAAGCCAAATAAACCTCTCCTTCTCTACCTGTTATGTGTGTCAGATGTTTGTCCTGGCAATGGGAAAGCTGACCAATACAAAAGGGATGTATAGAAATAAGTGGAATGTACCTTTCCTTTGCTCTGGCAAAGATGCAGATATAGAACATTGTTAGGCAAATGTATCATCTTTTACATTGGAAGGTTTAAGAAGCTGGGGCTTTCAAAAACTAAGTTTTCCTAAAAGACATGAATAGTAGTAGATAATTTCTGGGCATGGACATCTAAATTCCCATAAAATTATAGTAAACTACATGGGATTAGGAATAAATGAAATGCACAGGTGCTGAGAAATGTCTAAGTTAAACAGCTGCCCTTTGCTTTTGCAATTTAACAGAGAGGATTTGAAGAAGAGGTTCAGTAACATACAACCTTTATGAAGGAAAGGTTAAAACCATACTTCTGTGAGTGCAGAGTAGGATCTGAAAGGATCGGCCATTCCCACTGTCAACTACTGGAGAGACAATGAGACTTGGAATATGAGGCTAACTGGGGAAAGAGGATGGAATCTGTTCTCTTGATGTTGGTTTCTGTATAAACACTGCATGCTAACCGATTGTGCTACTGAAGCTTCCTGATGTTGGTTTCTTAGACATGGACTTCAAGGAATCTGCTTCAGTGGACACGCAATGGTATAAAACGAATATGGTTCTCAAACATGAGGACAGGAAAGAAATTGGTGGTGGAGTCCTTGAAATCAAGGACGGAGAAGCAGCTGCAGAGTGCAATGGCTGAATAAAGCTTTACCCTGAGAAGAACTGTAGTTAATAGTAGGCATAGGCGGTGGTAAAAGAAAGTACAGGGCTTCTGAAACAAGCAGAGAAGGCAGTGGTAGAGTAGCAGGAGCCATGCACCTACTCAAGTGGACCCTAGAAGCTGAAGCTTTAATCATAGCAACAGTGAGGGCCATGGCTTAGGAGAGCTGAAAAGCAGCTCTGTGCAGTAGAACAAAAGGCAAGATAGTGCCCAGGCTACCATCAGAAGTTCATGGAGACACTGTCCTGGAACAATATTTGATAATGGAAGCAATCCTGAAGAACCCACAGGGGAGAGACTTCGCCTACATTACTTTGTCAGACAAAAGCAGCAGACTTTGAACTTAACTGTTAGATGTGACATCCCACACTGGTGAGACCTGAGAGCCATATGCACCATACTTAAAATAAATAACTCTTGTGAAGCCATAAATCACATTTATTGTAATTTTATAAATAGAAATTTGAAAGGAGTAAGAAGTTTCCTAAAACCAAAGAAAAAGTAATACCTCAAATTAGAATTTAAAGCTGAGCATCCTCAACTATGCCAAGACACTAGCCACAGTGTTGTCTTAGAGGGTGAGCACACAGCTGGCACGGTAAAGCACTACAGTGTGGACACATAGTGATCAACATCAACTTAGATTGTATGAACGGTCCCTGTATTTTACAATGCCTTTGTGTCTGCATTTATTATTGGTTAAGGGGTTTAAATTTACAATAGAAAAACATTTCTGTGAAATACAGTAATACACAGTGGTTAACCATAGGTGAATTTTATAAACTATGATTTGTCGAATAATTCATGCTTTTTCTCAAACACAAGCCCTTGCATTATTCTGACAGCAAAAAAGAGTTTACCTTTTCCCTATAATTTTGTATTGAACCTACTGCATAAGTGCTTTACCTGAATGCTTAGAGGGTTAGGAATTCAAGCCTAAAAAAATCACTTTGTGAAAGAAAATGTAGTTTTACAGCTAAAGGAACTAGAAATACCGTTTTACTGGTCTTCAAGCAATATCTTACAGGAACCAGTTTAGCTTAAGCAGAGAATTACTGTACTCTGTAGACACATCCAGGGAATGAAATTATACAGAGGAAAAAGTAATAATCGATCAAACTAACAATTATTGAGCGGCAAGCCCTGTTGTAAAACTGCTAAATTTACATTAGTAAAGGCTGCTAAAATTATATATCGTACCTTGTTTAGACCTAACAAAAGATAAACAAAACCGGTAGAGTTCATCTATGGGTTAAATTCTTGGTCCAAGCTTATGCAGCTGAACAGCAGAATTAGTATTTAAAATAGATGATTCTAACTCTAACAGCAATATGGTTTTTTAAAATAATATCATGTGTTTTCTCTTTGCAACTTTTCTAGCGTTTAACCACAATTTTGGTCTTAATTTTTTTCTGTTTTAATCTGAGTCTCATTCATTTCCATTTCAGCCTGTTTACTTGAAACCTGCTCACATAAAGTTTCAAAACAGCTGGCCACTGTCCTTGGTTTTAGACTCCCTCACATACACTATTCAAAGATAATGAAATCTCCCATCAGCAGTTTCTTCTTCTGGCTGAATAAGCCCTTTCCAATGTTTCCTTTAAAAGATTTTTGTCCCTTTAAATATCCTGTAGCACAGCCATGACACGCTGACTTTTACAGCCGGAACACTGACACATGATTCCCTCATAGTCATTTATAATCACAAGGACCATTCCCACCCCACTCCTATCAGGTTCTTAAACCAACTGTCTTCTATTTAACGCTTAAGCAGCTTAGTTTTCCCAGCCAGTGCTTTGTCCTTATTGAGTATCATGTGTTTGCTGTGACCCTTGGATTAAATTTGCAAGGTGCTTCTACTACTGAGGAGCGCTGCAAGCCACTTACCACCCTGTTAAGATTATTTGCATCTCCTGTTGCATTATGTATCCCTACTTGATAGGTATCTGTTATAGTTTGAATTGTGTCACCTCCTCCAAAACACCTATGTTGAAGTTCCAACAACCACCAGCACCTCAGAATGTGATTTTATTAGATTATATGTACTTTAAGGAAGTAAGTAAGGGTAAATGAGCTTGTTAGCATTGACCTAATTTAAAATGACTTGAGTCATTATGAAAAGAGATCAGAACGCAACACAGAACAGCAGTAGGACCACATGAACACAACACGAGAAGAAAGGTACTTACAAGGAAAGACAGAGTTCTCAACGAAACCAGCGCTATGGTCACCTCCCTCTCAGTTGTCCAGACTCCAAAACTCAGAAAATATGTTCCTTTTCTTTACAGTCTGTATTACTTCTTGAAGCAGTTCTACCAAATAAATACAGTCCTATAATGTATCTCATTTATCTAAATGTATCACTAATTGTGTGTTTTAAAAACAACATATACCAACATCATACACCCTCTAATACTGAATAAGGCGTATTATTTCTGTGATGTTTTTGCCAAAAACACCTAAACTCAGTCTTCCATGAACAGGCATCAGATAATCCTAAATTAAGAGGATTCCATAAAATAACTGATCAGCATGTTACAAAGTATGTCTGAGGAAGTAAGAAAAGACCAAGAACTGCTGTAGTTCAGAGGACACTTAGGAAATATGAAAACAAAATGCAATATAGGATCCTGGATCGGACCCTCAAAAACCAAAAGGACGTTCATGGAAAACTGGTAAAGACTAAATAAAATCTGTAATTTAGTTAATAGCACTGTACCGGTGTTGGTTTCTTAGATTTAATGAAGCAGTTATACAACATGTTAGCAAGACAGAAAGTTGGGCAAAGGGCATGCAGGAACTTTCCATTTGCAATATTATTGCAATTCTAAAATTATTTCAAAATGAAAAATAAAAGAACACAACATATGTATTATAAATAATGCAACATATATTAAAATTAATTAATAAAACAAATAAACCACCACTAAGAGAGAAAAAGTATGTATTTTGTCAATATGAAGTACCCTGATGATATAAACTATACATTAAAAGATGAAGGAGAGAGAGGCACTGATATTCCTTGAGAGCTATAGGATGATAGTCCCATGCTAGGCGTTTGACAGGTACTACCTCATTTAATCCTCACAACAGCACTGTCATTTGTAATATGTGACAACTGATAAAACATAAGCTCAAAAATATTTAATTAGCTCATTCAAGGTCCCATAAGAAGTGATAGAATGGAATTTTAAACCCAAGTCCACCTAGTTCCAATGCACCATGCTTCCTGTGCTAGTTAAGAAATAATTTCTAATTCCTCACCAAATATCCACCTAATTTTATCTCTTCCTGCTCTGTGGATGACATTCTTGGCTAAATATTGAATCACTTTGAGAGGCTTAAAAAAAAACCCTAGGCCATATCCTATCCCGATATTCTACTCTAATTATAATCCTGACCTAAATTTTAAAAAAATTTAGGACCTAGATTTTAAAAATATTCAAAGAAAATTTCAATATCCAGAGAACAACTCCACTAGTTTATCAGTGGTAAGGTCATACAGAAGAGGACCAAAAACCTTTGCAAAGAACAGGTCATCATAGTTATCATTTGTTATCCTGCAGTAAGCATACATCATCAAAATCAATTAAATTCAATTTATACAACATATTATTTATGGAATCAGCAGAGAAGAACTTCTTTAAAAGACATGCAGAACGCAGACAAGCTTTATAGAGGCTGTCATAAGCTAATTGCAGTGGCATATCAAAAACTTAGAGGCAGTTGACTTAGGAGATAAATCTTAAACCTCTAACACATAGAAGTAGTAGCTATGTTTTGATTAGTAGAAGTCGAATGACTCATACACTCTGATTTTAATTTGATCTGGTCCCTTTAAAATGGCAAAGGGAAACTATCAAGCTATGTAAGAATCTAATTGAAAATAAACATTTTTCTACTTCTGGGTGGAATTAAAGCTGGGAAAAACTGAATAGCTTCAAGGTGAGGAATGAAACAGAAAGCAACATCAAGAAAGCTGCAATAAGGGTATTTGGAATCCATTCTGTTTGCTGAATTGTCAGCCAGGCAAGCACTTATAGACAATTACAACCTTAGAAAACAAATAAAAAGTGTGTAAGTAGGCACTTTGATACTTCTTCCTAATTATAGGGTTTATGAGCTGAATTCAAAACACACAGAGAGGCAATGTTAAAACAATAGTAACCCTAAAATGAGGTTATGAAGCTTATTAGCTTTACATAATTACACAGCTGGGACAGGCTGGGGCGACCCTTGCCCTAAGCAGCAACTCTTCCCTATTGGGTCTTAGTGCCTGGGTGCCACTCTTTATTTTAGCTTTTACGAAAAAATATGCATTATAGGTTGTGTCATACGTACTTGCCAATATTTGACCTACAGAAAGTGTGATTTTCTATTCTGAGTTGCAATATGAAGATCCCCTGCATCTCTCCTGGGGTCCCAAGGGCACAGCCTTGTTTCCGCTCCGCAGCACCAACCACGGCAGTGTGAATCACAGAGCATTCCTGGTAGAAGCTTATGAGATAAATGAAATTCACCTACCCAGAAGGAAAAGCTGTGTTTTCTAATATTTAACCTATTGAAAAGCCCCGGAGACACATGCCTTGGTGATTTACCCCACCCCCACCCCCAGAATTTCATTCTAGCAATTGACCTGATACCAAATCATGCCTGTAATTCAGCTGGTAGTTGTGTGAGCAGAGAATGAGAGTTTGTTGTCCTTCCTGATGTGTTGGTGCGGGCTGGAAGAACGTGGTGTGAGAAATTTCTCACTGTATTTGCACACACACACCAAAACAAAGAAGAAGGCTTTTAACTATTTCATATATCTATGCCTCAAAGGTGCTTCTGATTGATTTTTCATTTGTAAGGAAGGGAATCCAAGAAAAACAAGGGCAACTCATAAGAATGACATGAACTAACATTTAGTTGTCCGGGTTTTTCAGTAACAAAACCTGTGTGTGAACTCTTTTTGTCACACAAATATTTTATGTTTGAAAAGGCAAATATAGACTTGGCAGGTTTTCTCATATATACCAAAGAGAGATTTCTCTAGGAAGTTTCATTCAAAATAACTGCAAAGCTCTTCAAGGTTCTAGGCAGCAAATTGCAGGATATATTAAAAGCTTGCATTTGTTTACTATTTGCCTTTAAATACATCAGCTGTTTAATCTTCACAGTGATCTAAACGGTGGGTACCACCTTTACACTCAATAGAGAAGAGAGAGGCTTCAACTAGTCCTGTGCCCTGTGTCATATGTCCATATCTGGGCTCTAACTCTCTCTCCTAGAACTGGCCCTCCCACAGCTTCTCCTGCCTCATATCAGCTGATCCTCCCAGCCAACCACAGCTTCTCTACATAACCCATTTGTGCATTATTTTGGTATGTAGGGTGGACTAGTAGTACTCACCTTGACTGTCACTCAGTGAAAACAGACAGTCATCAGTCTTACCTATGGACATGAATTTATTTTGCGCCTCGCTTATTATCTGATTACTTTTAATGGGCTGAAAATACACGCTCACCCACACCCACGGATGTACTCCGTCTCAGTGCCCAGTTCGATGGTATTTAGAGGTAATTAGGACGAGTCTTGCGAATGGGGTCAGTTCCTTCAGAAGAGGCCTGAGGAAACTCCCCCAGCCCTTCTGCCAAGTGAGAACACATCAGTAACCAAGACATGGGCCCTCAGTAGACGCTGACTGTTTCAGCACCTCTGTCTTCAATGTCTCAGCCTTCATAACTGCATACAATAAACTTCTGTTGCTTAAAAGCTACCGGTTTTATGGCAGTTTGTTATAGCAGCTCCAACGATTAAGACATCCCTTCGGGGTTCATTGTAAGTTCATCATGTGAAAGGATGTTTGTCAAAACATGAAGAGGTGCCCATGTAATGTGCAATCTATTTCTAAATGAAATACCAGCAAATGACATTAGCATTTATAATCTTTTCTTAATTTACGTGATTGTGTTTTGTGTTCGGCAAATAGGTGAAATAATTTACGGGTACAATCATTAAACAAGAATTGGTTAGACTCAAGTTTTATCAAAATTAGAGTGACTATAAATGGGGATATATTAATTGTAATTGGAAACACTGTGTTGTTCTCAATTTGATTTGTTTGGTGATTTCACCTGTGTGTGGGGGGGACTTTTATCTAATAAATGTGGCCCCTGTAATCGGATTGCATATCACTGAGTTAGCCCGAGAACGATGAGGCTTCGTAGGAAATATACACTTGTAATGTGAATATGAATAGTCCCTGGGGTAGTTTTGAATCCAGTCTTCATGAAGTGTAAAATTGGCATTAACAGCCTTAGATCACATAATGCATGTAGATGATTTGGATTATTGCAGACAGGACATAACAGCATGTTTGGGAAATGAAACGAGTTTGTAAACCACAGTTGGCTGCAGTACTGCTGTAGACTCAGAGTTGGTCTCCGTGATCCCATATTCTCCCCCACTCCACTCCATTCTCAGCCCAGCAGCCAAACTGATCCTGACAAAACATAAGCCCGAGGGGTCGCCCTCCGGAAGTACGCTGAGGTGGAGAGAGTACACTGAGTCCTCACAGTGGCAGCCGAGGCGTGGTCTGCGTTCCTCCAGCGCATCAGCCTTGTTTCTCACGTCCAACTTGCTGTGTGGGCTCCTACCACAGAGCCTTTGCACTCCTGTTCCTTCTGCCCAAAATGCCCTTCCTGAAGAAATCTACGTGGCTGGCACTCCTGCAATCCACTGCATTGCCACGGGCTCAGAGGTCCTGCCTGTCCTGCCCAATTCAGCCACCCCCATGTGGTGTGTTATGGCATATATAGCTAGATGGCCCTACAGCCTCATGGGATCACGGGCACCTTCGGAAAGTGATTGGGTTACGGAGTCTTTAGAGCTGACCAGCTGTAAGAGGTGAGGTGAAAGGCAAGGCAGAAAGGTGCGTCACTGTGGGTGCGACCAGGGTGATTACACGATATTCCTGCCTCCTCCCTTGGTTCTCTGCGCCTCCTGGGGGCCACGCTGCAACAGTTGATACATTGCCTCAAGTTGATGATTGAGAAGATTGGAAGCTTAACTAACTGACTGAGCAGGAGGCCAGGAACTTTACTTTGTAAACATCCTCATCATGCAAGAGGAGTCCACAGAGAAGCTGTGAGCACTACACTGGCCCTAGGGAGTGGTAGGCTGCTTAACAATAACAGCCAGGGTAAGAGGCTTGCTTTTGCTCTTGTTGCTTTTGCTGTCTTCTGCTGCCTTTAACTGTTGCCCCTGTGCTGTGCCACACCGCCTTGGTGCCAGCTGATTATGGACTGAAACCTCCACGAACTGTGAGCTAAATAAACCTTTCCTTCCTTAATTTTGGACACTGGGTATTTTGTCTCAGCAATGAGGGAAAAGTAACAAACACACATGCCACAAGCAGCTTTCACTGCACTGTGCCTCTGTGCTCTGCTGTCTGGCCTGCTCTGCAGGCTGTGGACTGCGTCTTCTACAAACTGTGAGACAAAATTATCTCTCCTTTAATTTTCAGGTATCGCATACCGCGTCGCAGCAACAAGGAAAGTAATGAGGACACCAAGTGACCCTGGTGTATACTCCAGCCAACTGACCCACTTCATTTCTCATATAACAAACATGCTCTCTCTAGTTAGTAACTAGGTTGGCAGAGGGAAGAGACCATCTTTTATACCCTGAGTCCAAAACAGTGATAAACACATACCAGGAAATCCTCTAAAACTGTTTATAATGGGTGAACTTATCTGACAAAGGGAGTGAAACCATTTGAATGAGTAGTGCACGTTGATTTAAAGTAGAATACCAGAATCAGAATGAAGATGAGACCTTCATCCTTAAAGGAAGCAGAGTTGAAGATTCTTGGATTCTGTTTGGATGATCATTTTCCAAAAACCCAGAAAATATTACAGAAAATATATGAGCTCCAAAAAAGAAAAGAAAAGAAAAGAAACATAAATATATGGGCTCCAGAAAAATAAACCGCAACTTGGGGACTGCACCTTTAGCACATTTATACAAATTTTATATAAATGTATCTATTTACCTATTTATCCTTCTCACGCCTTGTCTGTCCATCATTAAATACCATGCTAATGGCTTTGTAAATATCTTTACAACTCAACTTTTCTTTGTCCTAGCCAAATGAAACGCAAAATGATCAGACTTGTTCTTGTTTTTCATTTTGTTCCTTTTCTTTTTTTTCAGTTGGCCATTCTATTATCTCTCCACACTTTAGTGCAGCTTCAGTATCAAGGTCTCCTCTTGCTACAGACACTTCAAGTATGGCTTCACATCAAAATAGAACAGGAACTCATAATTAGTGATTTACATTTGTTGACTAATTATATTCTAACTGAAAAGCATTCACACTAAATTGTTACTGCTGAATATTTTTATGATCTTCTCTTTGCCTCTATAATTACAAAATAAAAGGCTTTCCTCCTCAGTAAAAGAATTTTAGGTATCCGCCTATGCAATCGACACTGGAAAAAATTTCTTGACTTAAAATCTGTAAAAAGGCTCTAGACAGCTAATCAATCACGAAGGCAGTTATCAGGGCGCTTTGTGCCCCTGGTGCTGAGCTTCAGGGTTCCAAAGGTGCAGACGTGGGTCAGCTGCCTCCTGCCTGGAAAGGACAGCCAGTTGCTGGGCAGGGTTTAACCTTGCAAAGGCTGGTTGCCAAGCTTTTGAAGTGTGTAGCGACTCACTGAAGCCCAGAGTTACAGCACAGAAGCACTTAGCTGGTACAAAACAGAAGGCATGGCCCGGCTGCTATCTGGTAGATCTCAGAGAGCTTGTTTCCTTATTTTCAGAGTCTCTGCTTCCCTCCTTTCCTCCAACCATTTCTTCTCCAGATTATTATTCCTAACATTTAGGTCAATGCTGGTGATGAGGCACGAGGGTTGATTGACCACTGAACCACAAGCATCTCTTATAGCCCTTACCAGAGCATAGGCAGAGAGACTAGAGCTGGGTTGCGGCATCCACCACTGGGAGGAAAAGGGGATTAATTTGCCTACCTGTTCCCAGCCTGAAATTCCATTTCCAGGCTTTGGATTACAAATCATCATAAAAAAACTCTGAACTCATTGGAAAAGACAGAAGCCACAACAGATAGACAGACAGATAGATGGAACGATGCATGGATGGACAGATACTCGGTCTTCGTTGTCCACAGGTCTCCTGTAAGTAAAATGGCCTATTGGATAGAATGACTTGTAACACTGAAATCAATACTCAGAGTGTTTTTGTTTTTCTAGGTCATTTATATCGTATGCTCAACACAGCCAAAAAAAAATGAGTTGCCTGATGCCTGTGTTCACCATTGACAGGCAACGAGACTACTCACTGCCCTTCCCCTTTCGGCTCTCATGCTGTGAATGAATGTCCTCTGTATAGGTATTGTCTCTTTAGTGCCATGGGTGTTTGCATCTTTGGGCTTTTTGTTGATGTTGCTGACTGAGGTGGCCTGTCATGGCTTCCATCTAGATGTCCCCCCAAAGCCTCATGCATTCATAGGTGGGAGATCTGGGACTGACTGTATGATGGCTGCATGAGATGGATTCACCCACTGGTTGGTTTAGCACGGTTCTGGGGTGGGTGATGGATTCACTGAAGAGGGAAGACCCAACCTGGAGGTATGAGGCACCTTGGTTGGTATAAGAGGGAAGGAAGGAAGGCTGCTGCTTCCTTTTGCCATGAAAGTGACTGTTTCTCCTCTGCCATGCTCCTCCACCATATCTCCCTGCTTTGGAGCCAGCTGACTATGGACTCAAAGCTCTACAAACTGTGAACTAAAAGGAAGCTTTCCTCCTTTAACTTGTGAGTGTCAGGTACTTTGTTCAAGCAGCAAGAAAGTACCAACAACACAGGCCAAGTACTATTCTGAAGTGTCATCTGGCATTCCTACGCAGGAGACAGCTGAGGTAGACATAATGGAGGAAATAATGTTGGAAGTTAAGCTTCATTCAGGTATAAGTTCTCATGCATTTGTCATGTTAATGAATCAGCACTACATATTAAATAGGGTATCTGCACACAGAAAACAGGCTGTGTACTCATCATATGATGAAAATGTCATGACCCAAGACTGGCAGGAACATAAATCTATGTCTTCCCTGGGAACAATTGGCAGGCTCTAATTCAGTGTTTATAGCAACTTCATAGAATGCAACTACCACAAATAATAAGAATAAACTACGTATATACATGCATGTTCATGAAATAGATTTACATGTATACATATTTATTTTGTTGTATGATATGCTCTATATATGTTCTATTCTATTGTGATATATATAGGTATTACTCTGCTAGGTTTTTTTTTTTTTGTGGCGGTACTGGGGATCGAACTCAGGACCCTGCGCTTGCTAGGCAGGCGCTTATTCCACTGAGCTATATCCCCTACTCTGCTAGGTTTTGTAGAGATGGTGGTAAACAAAATAGATATGGCTCTACCTCCTAGGACCTCAAAATTTAGTAAGAGTACAGGATTAAGTAGCCCTTGGACTACTATGCTGAAAGTCAGATTGTCTAATCAGTGTCATCTGTGGTGAAACTGTTTTTATCTTCACTGTTTAATTCTTCTTTTTTTCTTTGGCTTCAAAGTCAGTTGAGAAGTCATTCAAATGTAATTTCTTAAGGATGGGGCTCTTTATTACGTTCTGAGGCATCTGTTCTGGCCCATGTGCCTTGCGAGTAGTAGACACTTGATAAATGAATAAATGTATCAGTCCACTAAACACACTAATACCTGCAGAGGTGAGAGAAAGGATGTGGAGGCGTATACCTATAATCCCAGAATGCTGGGAGCCTCAAGCAGGAGAGTCACATTTTGAGTCCAGTTTAGGCAACTTAGTAAGACTCTCTCAAAAAAAACCAACAACTAAAAAAGGCTGGGATGTATCTCAGGGTGAAGGCCCTGGATTCAACCCCCATTATCTCAGGAAGAAAGAAAAAAGGAGTAGAAGAAAATGGCAAAATGAAGCTGCAGAGCATAGCATATTCCCTTATCTGATAATAATTCTTCCCAATGCCTGCCTCCTAGCTAAGGATTGCTAAATGTGTGCTGGTAGCAAAAACGTTACCCTGTGTCTCTGCTGACAGGCAAGCAGGCAGACCCTCCAAAAGATAGTGGAAGCTAGTGAAAGGGCTATCCAAAACAAAGTACACTTCGTGAGTTTATGATTCTAGAGAAGGATCCTTCTTTGTGACTCTCTAATACCTGTATGTTCTCCAGTCAATCTATTTACTGGGTTCAGTTGCTCAATAAATTTGGCTGTATTACCAACAACAAAAATCCTTTAAGTACTTCAAAGATGGTCAATAATAGAAAATGCCATTCAGTGGAAAGGTCATCCAGAAATTGTTTTTGTTGTTGCTATTTCTAACTCTGCACTGATCAACTGCAAAATTTCTATTATCCCACCTCGTCTTTTCACTGAGCTACCTGGGATATCACACAGGCCAACTCTGTAAGTGATTAAAATCCTTCAACAGAAAAATATTTTTTTAAATTGACTGCAAATATACTTCAACGCATGTATCCCAAGATGCTGGCAACACCAACTGGATAAGAAGAGGCAGTTTGGCCAGGTGCCATTTTGTCACTAACTAAAAAAGCTAAGGACTGCTCTGCAAATCTCCTAAATAAAAAAGCAATCTAGTTTCTGGCAAGGAGATCAGCAATGGCCATTTCATATAAATGAATCTGTCATGATTTCATTTGCGCAGAAACTCGATCATCCAAAATAGCAGAAACAGCAGGCTGTGGTGTGGCTTTTCTTTATCTGTCTTTGATAGACTGCTTCTCCTTTTCCTGCCCCAAAGGGTGACTGCCATCGATGGAAAACTGTACTGGGAAATTGCGATAAAATTATTCTCCATTTTAATAGTCAACTAACTTACCAAAGAGAAATTGTTCTTTTTATTTTGTTAGTGCTTTACAGATTCCTAACACAAGATCAAGCACAAATGTGATTCTCACAGTATATATCTTCCTCGAAATAAGCTAAGTGGAGGGTGACAGGCCGTGAAGCGTACTCTTTGCTTATTGGTCAGCCCTCCTGTTCCAGATCATTTGCAGGGTTGCCGGTAACAGAGGGAAGTGGCACAAAGGAACCATGGCTTTTCCAGGAAGATTCTCTTGCACGATCCACAGAGAACGTCAACCGTTATTTTCTAAAGCCAATCAAAGGTCTTCTGTGCCAGTGTGCACGTGTAGACAGCTATTCAAGCTGGTCAGATTTCCCCCAACCCTGGAGGTGCCAGTCATGTGGTATCTAAGCAGCTTCATTAGGCAGAACCAGAAGAGACAGCCTTTGGAAATGGTGTGCCCTTCATTCTAAATAAAACCCGAGCACTTTAATTTTTTTTTCTTTCCTACAAAAGGCAATGAAAATTGCTGTAGCTTAGCAAAGGATAATGGAAGTACATCGCCGGACTGTGAGAGGCTTAGGAGTTACATTATCATGTGTCCTTTTCATCAACAGGACTTGGGCTCTGCATGGATTCCTGAGATTTCACCCACGAAACCGTAAGATCAGTGACTCTGCCCTCTCCTCATCTGCTCCTCCCCATCTGTACGGAACATCATGTTCCCAGACAGCTTCCCTCAGGAATTGTAATTTTCTGATTAATGTTACACTGTGAAAAGATTCAAAAGGGTGAAGCAGGTCACCCCTAAAGAACCATAACTGGAAGGCAACAATGTCCAAGCCTGAATTTTCTCAGTTGTGTGAAAATAGCCCTGTCTCGTATTGAACTTTTTAAGTAACTAATTATTATAACTGTTGTCAGATACTCAAAAACGGTTTTGTAAAAAAGAGAATAGTTTAGTTTCTTAATCAAATATCACAGGGCTCTAAGAAAGGCTCCATCCTTTTAAATAACATATGCCACTTTTTTAACATCTGAGTCACTTTCGTGCAAAATGTAAACAAGCCAATATTTATTCAGTAAATAGTAGCAACTTAATTAAAAAGGGTCTAGAACATGAGTCAAAGAATCTTGAGTTGCAACTGAAACCAAAAAACTAGCTAATATTTGTGTTTGGGTAAATAGTCTTCTCCAGACTTGATATTTTACGTGCATAAATTAAAAGGTCAGACCAAGTGATGTTAAAACATCTTCAAACTCCAACGTTCCAATACTCCACCTGGATAAGGAACAATATGAATAAAAATAATTTCTTAATTATTTTAATTAACAGTTAATAAGCCACTAAAAATGAATTTTCTCTCTGGAGAATTAACCTACATGAATTTTTTATGGTTTTAAATATATCTCCTTAATCCACATTATCAGAATACCTTACTTATTAAAGTTATGACTAAATGGGACCATTAGTTGAAAATTTCAGAAATGTAACTAAGTTGGCAAAACTCGCTAGGTAGATTTAAAGAGACATTGAAAAACTCTTTCTCATTTTTGACTTTGCCATCCTTCTAAACAGAATCTGGAAACTGTCCAGTTTAATTTATGTAACACTCTGTTGCTTGTGTTTAACATAATTGCAAACATGATATGCATTCATAATTGAAACCTAAGCTCTAAGGGTCTATTTTCCATCTCATCCAAAACTAGCTGGAAGAAAGAAATTCCACCATGGATTTTGGGGAAGTCAAATGCTAAATAACAGCAGTAATCAAAAGGATTCACAAGACACTTACATTAGATACCATTAAATGGTAGGATTCTAGACTGCCGATGTTTACAAATTTTTTTTTGATGTTTTCAAATCTTAAGAGATAGATTTAGACACAAAAGACATATGATAATTGTTAATACATGGTATGGGGCCAGGGATATAGCTCACTAGCATAAGGGCCTTCCTGGTAAGTGCAAGATCCTAGGTTCAATTCCAAGTACCAAAAAAGAAAAAGGACCAATACATGGTATATTTTCAAATATTAAATACCTATAAAATACATCATTCTCACAATTGCAACTTATAATGAAAATGCAAAAGGGGTTGACAAGTAAAAGAAAAAGTACAGATTATGAACATGATAATGTTCCCGGAATTAAATAGTAAAGAATGTTCCTAAAAATTATTTTGCTGCAATTTCCTATATAAATTCCCAAACTTAGTATTTTGCAAGAATTAATGGGTAGTTTGAAAACTCTGAAGTGGTTTACAGAAGATAATACATTGGTTTGCTATCATTTACATTGTCAGCATCTCTTCTGACCTGGACGTTTACTGACATTATTGTTCATGCCACAATGGTATTAGTTTATTTTTGCTCATTCTAAAGATAATAGTATGATTTCACCTATTAATTTTTACATTGTTTATATCCACTCACTTTATTTCCAGATACAGAGCACTGTTATCCACAAGTTTAAGAAACAATTTGTCTAATCTATGAATAATATTCATGGGAAGTTGAAACAATATTGAGTCTGAAGCTGGCATCTCAAAATCCAATTAAAAAAAACAATGTCACCTGATAAGGACACACAGAAAGCATCCCTTCCAAATGGCTCTTCAAGCGAGAGCATGCTCACACCACGTGTCTGCAGTGAACTCGTGGGTGTGTTCTCAGAGCCTGAAATAGAGGCAGTCTGTTTTGATTCTCGGAAGTAAACAGAAAATAACGGAAGAAGGTGACTTAGGAAAAAGCAAAAAGACCATACGAGGATTCCTTCTATGCTTGTCTTTCTTTCTTCAATTGTTCATGCAGTAAACATTGATCAAACACTACGTCTAACATTACCACACACACACACACACACACACACACACACACA
The DNA here is from genome assembly GCA_004027595.1 of Dinomys branickii. NCBI lineage: Eukaryota > Metazoa > Chordata > Mammalia > Rodentia > Dinomyidae > Dinomys > Dinomys branickii. Next base: position 131,993 of record PVLD010002625.1, on the reverse strand, counting down.
CATACGCACAATACACAAACCATTATAGTTAACCTTAATTGTCACCTTGTTTAGCTTGGAAATCACCTAGGGGATCAGGATTAGTACAGCACAGTTCCAGGTGTGCTTGTAGAAGTCACGGTGGTGTGACCTTGGGCACTACACCTGGTCCATGGGCCCTTTCTTTCTCATATTTTCCCCCTATTTTGCTTCCTGAATGCTATGAGTGAAAGTAGCTTTGTCCTGCTGTGCCCTTCCATCATGACTCTCCTGCACTGGTGCCGGCTGAGAAAGGACTGAATCCTTCAAATCCATAGGCCAAATAACCTCTCCTTTAAATCGTGGGCATCTATCCTAGTGACAGGAGAGCTAATACGTAACACTGGTTCCCAGAATTGAGCTGTTACTGGGATTCGACCTGATCACGTGATTTAGATGTCTTTGGAACTAGTTTGCTGCAGGAGATTGAAAAGATTTACAGCTGCAGGCTACAGAAGCTCTATGAGCTGTAAGAAGAGCGTGAGGATTGATTCTAGTTAGAGCTCAAGGACTAGCTAGGGACGTGGACTGTAAAGGTTAATCTAATGTAGTTTCAGTTGGGAACAAAGACCCTACTGGTAGGTAGACTAGAGGTCATATATGTCACATTCTAGCAAAAAAATCTTATCATGTTGCCAATGTCCTAAGACTTACAGGAAAGCTGGGTATAAGGATGGTAGTCTCACTGCTCTGGCAGAGGAACTTTCAAGGCAACCTAAAAATCTGTCTGTGGCATGGGTAGCATTGACTGCATTTAGCTAGATTTACAGTGAGGCTCAGGGACTAAAGGTAGAGCAATAATATTTTAAAAACTTAAATTTGGGCCCAAAGAGACATGTATGAAACTGAGGCCAAATTAGGTGCGATTTCCGAAGAAATTAACACCATTAAAAATAAGCCAAACACTTTAAAAAGATACAAGAAGAAAGATAATTTGAGGGTATGTGAGTCCCAAGGGTGCAAACGTATAAATTTTTCGTTTAAGAAAATAGTCCATGACTCCCTGCCAGAGAAATGTTGCCTACAGAATTCATTACTCAGGATTCATATTAACATGTTCAGCCATCAAGGCACTCAGAGGCCAATGCATTCATGATCCAAAGTGCTTGGACACTGCTTCAGTCTGTTTTTTAGGCAGGCAAAATGTAACAATTGTAGGGCCGGGGAGCCACCAGCCAAAATTTCAAAGGAAGGTCTAGGAGGCCAGGCAATGTGCTCCTGAGTAGTCAGTGCAAGAAGCTGTAGTAATAAAACCAAAGACACAGTGGTTACTCCAGAAATTTGGGAGCTCAGGAACCTGGAGCATCTATTAAGGAAAGCTGTAGCCCAAGAGTGGAGCCAACCCAGAAAGAGACTCTCTAGGCTATAACCCATAAGATCGTAGTGGGGCGGGGGCGGGGGTCCAAGTCCTCTGGAGCTTCCGTCTCACCCCATACACCCCAGGTGCTCAACATGGACTCACATAACTTAACATTTGCTCTGCTGAGTTTTGCTCTTGCTTTTGTTCTATTCTTTTTTATCCTGCAATTCTTCCCATTTGGACCGGGAAAGTTGACTCTATGCCACGTAGCATGCGATTCAGTGATTTCCTTTTTAATTTTGTAGGATTTCACAGCTAAGAGGTTTTTCTTTTTTGAGTCTCAGGGCAACTTTTGAGAAATGCTAGAACTGTTGCAAATTTGAGGAAGAGATTATTGCATTTTTGATTGTATGCAATCTAGTTATAGTAAAAGGAACCATTAATCTCTTGTGTCTATTTTAAAGTTAAGTAGGGTTTAAGGAGATGTTTGGGGGCATCATGGGGTGAGGTGTCACAGTTAAACTTAACTGTCACTTGATTGGCGTAGGAGCCACCTAGACATTTAGTAAAGCACACTGCTACCTGCGTCTGAGTGAGGCATCAAAGCATGACCTGGAGACCCTGGACTCCTCCTTTCCCATGCGGCTCCCCTTCTCCACTGTTCAGCCACCATGAACAGGGCAACTTTCTTACGCCGCACCCTTCCACCATGATATTTCAGTCTCAGCACCAGCCTACTATGGACTGAATCTTCTGAAACCGTGAGGCAGACACATCTCTCCTCACTTAAATTGTATGTTTCAGATATTTTGTTCCAGTAATGACACAGCTAACACACAAACACACAGTCTGCAATGGAAACCTGTGTTGTGTGTGGACTTTATGTCCTATAAGTGTACAAAGTAATGAAAGAAAAAGTCCAGTAGAAGCCATTTAGTTTTTACCTCATTCATCTTCTCTATGGTTTAACACTTTTATTGTGGCAGTTCTCATTTATATGACTGTCTCTCTGACTCCGTCTTTCTGTTCCTTTCTCCCTCTTCCCCCCCCCCCTTTGTCTTTCTGTCTCTCTTTTTATCTGGATTCAACCAAATGTAGGCTGAACAAGTAGCTGGGCCTATAATGGTTGCATCTGTACAGAACATACGACATTTTTTCTGGTAATTATTCCCTAAACAACATAGTATAACAGCATTTGCACAGCATTTACATTGTGTTAGGTCTGATAATTAAGGTAGAGAGACTGAATGTATACATCAGGATGTGCAAAGGTAATACACCTCTTCTATATCCCATTTTATACAACCCGGGATTTTGGTGTCCTTGGTGGGCTCCTGGAATCAATCCATCATGGATATCAAGAGATGACTATGTTACCCGACCCTCTTCTTTATGAAAGTCTCTTCCTAGAATGCTCTCTCATTCCTATCCTTGACCAAATCTTGACCTTCTTCTTGGTCCCCAAAACATTTTCAGTTTTCTATTGGAGTTAGAAATACCTCATGCTTATAACTTGCAAACTAACTCTCTGTTTCCAGTTTCTCCATTTATATTTTCCATTATATTAAAACTGTCATCATTCTCCTAGAGTCATAAGCATGAACTTTAAAGCCAGTGCAAATTCTTTCCTTTTGATCCACCCCATCTATTCATTTGTCTTCTAGTTCTGGTGTCTTTTTTTTTTTCCTTTTGGTTTTCTTTTGGCAGGGTCTTACTATGTAATTCAGGCTGGCCTTGAACTCACTTTGTAGCTCAGGCTGGCCTTGAACTCTCAGGGATCCTCTTGCCTCAGTCTCCCAGCTACTGGGATTACAGGTGTGCGCCCACCATGCCTGGCTTAGTTCTGACGTTTTCATCATCCTTTTACATTTTGCATCCATCTCTGTCCATTGCCACTTCATTTGTACACACTATTACTAATTCTCATTGGAATTTTTACAGTATCTAATGATTCATCTTGCTTCTAATTGATTTTTGTACCAAGATTTTTTCTACATTGGTGTTGGAGTGGCCTTTAGTCATGGCTCAGCACAGGAATCAAACTTCATTCACTTCTTTGCTTCTCCTCATAAGCACTTTCCCAAAACCTTTGGTTCTAGTCCTATCATAGTGCTTGCATCACCAGAATTTGCCACCCTATGACACCTATCCCAGACTTGAAAAATATCTTTTCCTCTGCTTAGGATGTTCTTCTCCCCATCTGCCCCATTAAATACAGAAATATTTCTCATGGAAATGCTTCTCAATTCTCCATCTGAATTACTTTCTTCTCTGCAACCACCCATTTCTAGGCTGCGGGTGGGTACTGCCACTGCCACTGGTCTCCAAGTGTTAAGGAAACGGGTTGATTTTACTCTTCAAATGAAATCCATTGTCTTTATTCATTAAACTTTAAACACGGTTCAAAATATCAACACATATATTACTTAACAATTAAATTTCATACCAAGCACAGTGCTATGTATCTTAATCCCAGCACTCAAGGAGGCTAAAACAGGAGAAGTAAGTTCAAGCCCACCCCACACAATTTACCAATTTAGTGAAACCTTGTCTAAAAGTAAAAATTAAGAAAAGGCTTGGAGATATGCCTCAGTGCACAAACTCTGGATGTTCCCCATACCACCAGAAACAGAAAACAAAACAAACAAGCCAGGCATGGTGGTGCATACCTGTAATCCCAGCATTCAGGAGGGTGAGGCAGGAGGATCTTGTAAGTTCAAGACCAGCCTGGGCTACAAAATGAGGTCAAGGCCAGCCTGAACTTCACAGGATGACCCTGTCTCAAAAAGATAATAAAATGAAACAAAACAAAATAAAGTAAAATAAAACAAATCAGATTTAACTTAGTTATTCTGGAATAATTTGAACTCAAGGTGATTTTTCACTTGGTTTCTAATTTTTGCACTTTTTTTTGTCAAGTTCCACCAAGACTAATTTGTGTGTGCAGTGACAGTGAGATCAAAGAATTTTAATAAGGAAAAAAAAATCCTCATTCTTATCTATGAACCCCAGGGCTAAAAAATTTCAAACTATACAGCAAAGCTTTTTCTCATTAATTTTTATCAAAATTCATTTGGAAAATATATCTTTCATAATATAATTAGAATTAGACCACTGTGATCACCATTTAGGTGTATTTTCTTTCAATTTTTTTATTTACAAAGAGGTATTACTGTATGAATGTGCTTTCATTTAATACCATGTTATTAGGCACTTTCCATATCATTAAATATGATGTCTACGTATGGCTAATATTCCACTGGATGCAATTGGAATCATAATGTAACATTTCTCTATTACTATATAAATTTAACTTTTTATTCTTGGAGTTATCACTGGACTACCCAAACAGGGTACTCACAATTTCTCATCAGAACAAATTTTTATTTCTTTGAATATCTATGGAGATTGCACATGTTTATACGTGCTTATTGCCAATTTGTATTACCTTGGAAAATTGCTCTTCGTTTCCTCTGGTTATTTTTAATCGTAAAGTATGCGATTCTCATTGAATTATAGAATATTTTATTATATTATGTATGTCATATTACATTATATCATGTATTTTAACATCCTGGTATTTCGTGTTTCTCAAAATGTGCCATTTGTTATTTAATATTGTGCATAAAATGTTTTGATTCCCTTGATTTAGAGAAGCTGTAAATATCTATGTGCTCAAATCCATCACTATTTTCATTATTGTTGCTTTCACTGTTTTATATACAGAATGTCTTTTCGCACGCAACGTGAGGAAGTGATTAGCTTTACAATACTTCTATGATTTTTTAAAACTTTAACTCTGTAACTCACCTGGCATGTATGTTGGCACACTGATTAAAGCAGAAACAATTGTTTTCCCACTAAAATTAGTGTCACTCCTAATTATTGAATAAACTTGTCACTTTTGCTCTTGTTTTTAAAACCATCCTGTCATGCACTATTTTGGGGGTTTTTGCACTATTTTGTTTCGTGTAATAGCTGCTTTTTGGGTCTTTCTGCTGTTGGACTCATTTTCAGGCCTCACTGACTTTGTGTCCTTGAATAAGTCCATGCATCCTGGTGTCTAATTCCATTTCCTGCCAAACAGTGCTAGATCAACATACAGATCATTTTAAAGATTAAAAATGATTTGTGTGAGAGGCTTATTCATAGTGCAGGGGAACGTAGAAGTACTCAAGAAAAGTTTCTATTTATTATTTTTTATTGTCCTATATTTCATCTTGTGCCACTAGCACAATGACAAACACATTTTGAAATGTAGCCTATGCCCTGACACATTGGCCAAGGGAAAATGCTTACAGGTTGACTTACCACATATGCCTAATTATCAACACTCCCCCAGCCCGAGAGGCATAAATTTAACAAATACTTGAAAGCTTACCATGATCAGGGCACTGTATTAGACACTGTAGGGAATACAAAGGTAAATAGAAAGTAAAGGCTCCTGTTCAACTTCTCTAATCCTGGGTTGCTTCTGTTACACACAATGGAAGTAGAATGTTTAATTCTTCAACTAAATGTTTATTGTCCTCTGCTATGTCATGACAGAGAATTTGGAGGTTTAGGTATCAATATGGAGTATCTTGTCCAAGATCTTCCATATGACTCTGACCCTACACATGTCAGATGCAGGTAAATACGTCACCATGGGAGTTCACTGAGAGAATCTCTCTTCACCTTCCAGCTCAGATGCCTTCTCCCTCAGGATGTTTTTCCTGGTTTCCTCACAAGAGGTTATTCTCTCTCCCTGGGAACCTCGAGTTGTTCATTTCTCTTCTCTAGGAACTCAAGTGGAACATTCCTCTGGGCTCCCAGAGCATGGCACCAATTTGCACAAGGGTATCTTTGTTCCACTACGGTACCTGTATGTAGGCTTGTCTGTCACTGGTGCCCCATTTAACCATCTCCTGTTCAGTATTTAACTACATGTGTATTTGAGCAATGAGCTCCAGTTCAGGGAATATTCTTTATTCACTTTTATGTGTCCAACTAGGCCATAGGGGTCCTCATATCATGAAGCATTGGTGCCAGATTCATAAATACTGTAGTATATTAAGATGCTGCTTTGAAATAGAAATGTTGGGGGAAGGAATAAAACATGCTTATTATCAATAGTGAAAATAACACCAGAGATCCTACATATTATCAAATATTATGGACTTTGAGTTGTGACTAAATCTACCTTGAACCCAGACATTATATTTAAATTCAAACATGCTTATTATCTCTATCACTTATGTAAACATCTGAGGGCCTTTTATTATTCCAGTTATTATTTAAAGCATCCTCAGATTTTTCAAATGGTCAAGCCTGACCTTCCTCATCTGTCATTGTAACATAAGATCATTTCTGGTAACCACAATTTCTTTCTCTGAGTAAAATGCCCCAGCATAGCTCCAACAATGTCTTGATATTGTTAAGTCATTGAAAATGTTATTTATTGATCTAAATAATCAACACCCTGTTTGGGGATGCATTTAACAAATTACAGCAAAATGAACACAACTTACCTAACCAGATATTTCAAAATCAGTTTTGTTTTCTGACTCTCAGACCACCAACTTATTTGATAAATAACTTGAGCACCTAATCTGTACCAGACTCTGTGCTAGGAATGGAAGATAAAAAGTAAACCCAGAATGACCCAATATTTAGTATGTTCTAAATATTGGGTGTATCACATGTTCTTGCCCACTTATTCATCAGAACTCTGTAAGGTGGATGCTGTTTTAATTCCTGTTTTACCAGCAAAACAACCAAGGCTTAATAAAGGTGCCTATGTTTAAGTAAGTGGCAAATGGTTACACAAAGATGTATTCCCAGTCTATTCAAGAGCCAAGTTTAGTGTATCAATTACTATAATTCACTGCTCAGAGAAGTATGTAAGAATGCAAGATGAGATGAATGATAGTTTATATCTCACCCAATCAAATTAATTAATTAAATTAAATTAATTAAATTAATTAATTTAAAATTAAATTAATAAAAGCTTTATAAATAGCTTTTCTATAAAGCTTAAAACTTTGCAAGGAATAGTTAAAATTTCAGCATTAACTGATCATTGCATCATGTTTCAATAGTAACAAATATACTCAAGGACATTCCTTAGATTTAAAATCAAACACTAGAAGGCAATGTAATATTTGTAACCTACCACCTTGTAGGATATTAATACAAATATCTAGAAGCTGAATTGTATAATAGTTGTTAGGAAGCTGCATCTATTAAAAACATCAAAGTTTATTTCAAATTAAAGACACCACAGGGAACTTCCTACACATTTTCTTGTCTACCCTCCAAAGAAACTCAAGAAAATAATATGAACAGTGCAAATTCAAAACCCTATTTGGAAGAACTTCAGACAAAATGCTCCTCAGACCAGAGTCTTTATCTGTTTATCTCTATATCTTTATCTAATTCAAAATCTGCATTCTGTCAACCCCCAAGCATAAGGACATGTTCTGCTTAAGTAAGTTGCTCTTTTACATTTTACAATTCTTGTTACCTGAAAAGAATGCTAACTGCATTTTTAAAACTCAAGCCATTCCAAGGAAAATTAAGAATGAATATGGAGCGAGTTGCTTGCTTCCTGTTAGAACTGTCTAGGCTGAGCAGCTCCCTGGTTGTGAAATGCAAATGATAGCTAAAACATCCTGGTAATTCCCAAGTTCCATTAGAAGCTGAAAACACACAGCACTTTAGTGTTCTCACTTAGACCTAATGGACAGCATTGGTATTTTTCACACATGAAAACAAACTAAGTACTGAAATTCTATGAAACGAAGCAAAATGCACAAAATAGCTAATGGCCGTATTCACTATGTGGATAAATACATCCCTATCTCTGGGCCTAAGAATTACGGTACAAGTTTCATACTCTTCAAGGTACTAATTGAAAGTTTTTATATTGTGTTCATATTAAGGGGCTGTCATAATTATCTGTATGTGATGCCAGATTAATGTCGGAACAAAAATATAAAACTGATTAGAAAAGGCTGAGACTGTAATTAAACTGAACTAATCCAAAATAAACACAACCATTTAATGCCATTAATATTCCAGCGCCTTAAACAGATGTGATACCTAGCATAAAAGGATTAACAATTTCAAGGAAACTACATTAATCACATAGCTGAAAAGTGAATTTAAAAATTCTCAAGTGTCTTTTTTAATAAATATGAATATTTTCTTTCCTATGGCTCTAATTTCAAAATCTCAAATTTTCCCTGTCTTGTTGGTGGTGGGAGAAGGAGAATGGAATGAATTGGTTTGAAATTAACCTACTAAAGTTTGTGAATGAATGATTCTGTGAAAAGTCACCGAAGACCACACCAATGGTACTTGCATAGAAATGTAAATTACTGTCTGAAATTTACAGTTCTCCCAAAAGTGTCCCTTTGTACTTTGAATACCAGTGAAAACAATCATTCCAAGTATTCTCACTTTAATATACCATAGGCAATTTTATGGCATAAGGACAGAATTTTACCTCAGCAAAGTAGATAAAAAATGTATAGGAAGTATGTAATATCTCAGTAAGAAAAGGGTTTGTAGCATCCTCTTTAGAAAAGGTCATTATTACAAATAGCTATGTCTAGTAGAAAGCTTCTGAATCTGGTTTTCTCCCATCAACTGCTGTTTCTTGCATATCTATTAGAAGCAAGGCATGGAAGTAGATCCAGAATGCACAAAAATTGAGAGAGATGGACCTTTCCTCTAGGAGTGCTCATGACTCATGACCAATTATGGGGATACCATATTTCCACATGGAGCAATATCTCTATACTATTTACCACCTCCCCCAGTACATTTGCTAACATTACAAATGCTCAGCAACAGGAAAATTCATATAGCTCTCTGGATGAACCAAATTTTCAAATTGTACAAATGATGGTGCATGTGGACCTAAAGTACTGAACTAGCCTTCAACTTAGGAAAAAATACACAAAATTTGGCTACCTAGGTGATCAATTTCCTCTCGTGGGTATCTTTGGGGAAGTGGTATTGCATTTTATTACCTGACCTCGTCTCCTCCGGGATTCTGCTCTCCTCTGATCTCCTGAGGGTTACTGGGAAGTGATTGCATGTTTTAGGATGCTGACCTTTAACCACCTTCTGGGATTGTTGGGTCAATTCAATACTCATTTTTTTATTTTAAAAAACAGAAGAATGAAAACATATTAATAAACACATGTACATTTAAAAAATAACACAAGAGCAATACAAGCAATACTGAAATTCAGACAAAGTGATCAGAAATTAACAATGGTTGTTTGTATTACATATGTATATGTAATACAAAGTGGTTACTCAGGAAAACAAATATGGACACATAAGATTGGTCAAATAATTAATCATTAACTGTTCCTTTCAATAAAGCAATAGAAGTCAGTAGTATTGCTGTGTTAATATCTTGTATATACATAATTTCCCCTTCTTTATTTTCTCTTTTCCATCATCCCAGTTGTTCTTTCTTTCTGAGCAGTTTCATTTCACAATGTCTATCATACCTCCTAATTTTATTCACTCTTTCAGGTTCTTACACTAGTGAGACAATATGTTGTTTACACATGCAAGCCCAGTTTATTTCACTTATGAGTACAGTCTCCAGTTGTGACCATTTACCTATAAAAGCCTCGAGTTCATCTTTCTTTGTAGCTGAATGATATTCCGTTATATAAAAATACTGCAACTTTTTATCCATTCCTCAGTGGATGGACATTTGGGTTGTTTCCACAATTTAGCTATTACAAATTGCACTGCTATAAATATGGGTGCACACATATACCGCTGTGATATGATGTTTTCAGTTCTTCTGGGAAAATACCCAGAAGGGAAATAACCAGGTTGAATGGGACTTCAAGACCTCATTTACTGAGGAATCTTCAAATAGATTTCCACAGTGATTTCATCAGTCTGCATTCCCACCAGCAGTGGAGAAGAGTTCCTATTTCTCCACAGCCTCGCCAGCATTTGTTATTGATGGATTTCTTAATGATAGCCATTCTTACTGGGGTGAGATGAAATCTCAGTGTTGTTTTAATTTGCATTTCTCAAATGACTAACGATGTTGAACATTTTCTCGTGTATTTATTTGCCATTTGTATTTCTTTATCTGAGCTGTGTGTATTCATCTCAGATGCCCATTTCTGGACTGGGTCTTTGAATTTGGAAGGGCTGATGTTTTTTAATCCTTCATGTGTTCTAGATAGAAGTCCTTTGTCCGAGGGACAGCCAATTAAATTTTTTTCCTAATTTGTGGGCTTTCTTTTTACTCTGCTGGTGATTTCTTTAGACGTGCAAAAACTTTTCAGTATGATGAGATCCCAGTTATTGATTCTAACTGTCCAACTTTTCTTTTCAAATTTGTCTTAGTATTTTACTCTACCCCATCTCACCCATTCAGCTCTTGCCACAACTCTCACTTACTCTAAAATTTTTTCCCCAGATCTTCAGGACACCCACAGGTGAGAGTGTACAACAAAAGGTTCAGAAATATGGCAGCCTACTGTTTAAAATCTTAAGTGATCTCTCAATGCCCCTAAGTGAAGAGCAAAATTCAGCCAGGACTTCCCAGTATAGGAGCTTCTGCTGGAGTACAATGGGGCCTCTTGGAAGCCACCTTCAGGTTTTTCAGTGACACAATATAAAAGTAAATTGTGTCCTGGAAGCATATAAGACACTGAGCATCCTCCAAAGGAATGTATCTTATTCCTAGGGAATACATTTTACTTATTTTTAGTTTTCCCCTAAATAATATGTGCATTTAAGTGAATTAATGCAAAGATAAATATCCCAGTCCTTTATATGGGCTTTGGGAAAAGAGCTGAATGTTAAAAGGTACGGACTTTTAGAAATGTCCTCAAATTGCAATTCCTCTCATACAAACAGCAGATGCTAAAGGAATCACTGTTCTACAGAAACAGTTCATTTTTAAATAAATCAATTAGAAAACGTTACTGAAGACAAATAAAAATATCGAGACATTTCTCATTTGTATTCAAAGCTAAGGATTAGAAGAACAACCCAATTACTCATCCAATCTGCCCATTTAAGCACCCGTCAACTAAAGGGATTAATATGCCTTATGTTTATGGAATTAGGGGCAGCTCTGTCACAGTCTTTGCCTGAGAACCATTAACAAACACATTTTCTAAGTATGTATTAACATTTCTTAGCTGTCGCCCCCGTAATGACCCTGATATAAGCTAATGAAAGCATTCAGATTTCAAAGCTACAATGTTGAACATAGAAGGTGTAGCCTTCCTTACTCCCCCAAATAAAGTTATCCCCGCAAAAGGTGAAAAAAAGAGAAATAGTTGTTTCAAATACTCAATTCATAGGAGCTAATTATTCTCACAGGTATTTTTTTTCTCCTTAAGAAGACAAATTAAAGCAAGTATAGGAAGGAAATGATTAAGCCACAAAAGTGTGAAAATGTAGAGAACTACATAATGCAGAATTGGAGTTACTAGAGATACCATATGTAGCATCTGCAAATGATTAGCATTCTCAGACGACAGCAACACCTGCTTTGGCTCTGGTTTTGGTGTGAAATTCTGAAACAAAGGTACTGATACTTAACCGAGTCTATTTGAGGATAAGCAAACCCTACTGGCAGTGATTTCCTTCTATCAACAAGTGGAACAAATGTATAATAAATTCCTTGCACATGTGCACATTAATTGATCGTTGTGTAAGTATTCAAATCACATAAAAGTAATCAATAATAAAAACAAACCCATTAAAAATTAGCCAAAAAGACTTGAACAGACACTTCGCTAAGGAGGATGGATGAATGGCCGATAAATATAAGAAGCTGTTTTTCACTAGCTACAAGGGAAATGAAAATGAAAACCATAATGAGGGCCTCTTCATGCTTGCTGGAATGGCTAAGAGACAAACCAGTATTAGGAAGGACATAACTCAACTGGAAATTTCAGACATTATGGGTGAGTATATGAAATAATCAAACCATTTGAGAATTGTTTTCTAGTGATTTATCCTATATCTATTTTATGAATTAGTGATCTGACTCCTCTGTCTTACCCAAGGGAAAGGAAACTATAGACCCAAAAAACTCCATGTATAACACTATATATTTATTCATAAGAGGTCCCTAAACACAACTGAAAACAACTCACATGTTATTCAACAACAAAAAAAAAATGGATAAACAGTTTGCATCTTCTGTAATGGAATACCAAAGCAAGGAAAACTACTGAATTCCTGACACATACCACAGCATAAGTGAAATTAAAATTCTATTGCAGAAAAGAAGTAAGACATAAAGAAAGTACATACCCCCATGAGTCTATTTGAAATTCAGTGCCTTAGCAGGCAAAACGAATCTCTGGGGATAGAAATAAGTAGAAAATGGTTTTCTCTGAGGGACAGAGGGTTGCCTGCCAAGGGGCACAAAGACAATTCTGTGCTAATATAAACATGATCTTGATTGAGCTATGAATTGTGTGTCTATAGACAATAGTACAAAGCCATCAAGCTTTAAATTTTACCACAATAAAAATACTGAAATTGATCAGCCACATCAATATTAATCAATATGTACACATTTCAATTCACATAATGACAATAATTAAAATGCACACACTGTTCCCTATACAACAGGTTGTTCTCAGGTTTCATATGATCTCACGTCATTCTCATAATTTTCTTTGTTTTCATTTTAATTAATTTTATTTTTATCCGCACTTTACCGGTGGGAATCTGCGAGGCTAGATAACTTGACTGAAGATCTCATATCGTAAGCAGGTAGTTAATAAGTCTAAGTATATCTGATATCAACATTAAAGAGTCCTAAGTAGTTTAAAGTTTAGGTTCATGAGCCCTTTAATCCACACTACTCACTACTGCACAAGTTTTAATGATAAATTAAAGGTTATTATAAAGTATTTCTGAGACATTAGTGTATATGCTCATGAAAATTCTAACAATAAATAAAGCTGTATAAAGCTCAGAATATGTAGCTTTATCAAGATTTACTAAGCACAGTCAGACACTTTCAGAAGAGGCAAGACAGATGTGTGTAACACTGGGAGACATATGAGACTACACAGTGCCATCAATTCCAAGTCCTGACACAGTTGACAGTTTGAAAGGAGACCTGGATGATGAGAAAACAAAGAATACTCATTAAGTCTGTATTGACATCCAACGTTCAGGGCTTGGTGGGTCAGACACGGTTTCGAGTGACCCCTACACATTGCAGTTAAAAAGAGAATTGTGTTCAGTAGTAACAAAGGTAGGTTTTTTCAATTAGGAAGAGAGGAAATAAAGTTGTAAGGAACAAAATACAAGGCTTCCACTAAAAGACTCCTCTACAAAAAGAGGGTGCAAGCCAGGCATGGTGGTGCACAGTTATAATCCCAGCACTCGGAAGGCTGAGGCAGGAGGATCCTTGTGAGTTTGAGACCAGCCTGGGCTACAAAGTGAGCCCAAGGGCATCCTGAACTGCACAGTGAGACCTTATCTCAAAAAGACAAAAAAAACCAAGAGGATGCGGTATTTCTCCCAATCTCCATTCCAGTGTAATTACTTGGATGTCTTCCCTATACTGATGAAAATATAGATTCAATCAACAGATTTGAAATTAGTGATTACCTCATATTATTTTAATAATTCTATCTTCATTCCATCCAGAAATGACTTCTAAAAAAAGATTTTTAGATGCCAGCTACCCTTCTATGGTTTTCTTGCAAATTAACACTGAGTCTAGAGACCAAGAAGTTGTCCTTAGGAGGAGGAAAAGGTGACGTCCTGATCTTGGTGTAAAGCCCAAGCAACTAAGACGTGGAAAGGGAAAAGATAATACACAGACCACTGTGTATTTTCCTGCTTTCCAGTTTCTCAAAGAGCTGCTCTAATCTTTCAACCCTAGAAACCAGAGAGCCCCGCACCACTGGTGGGATTTCCTTCCAGCTTTAGGTCCCAGTACCTCCTGTCTTCTCATTCTTGTCCTGTGGCACATCTTCCCATCGTACCCCCTTTTAGATACATTTCTGTGACAAGGTCTATAATTACAGCCAGGACCAACTCCCTACTTCCCATTCTCTGTGATAGGTTTGGCAAGTTCCTGTTATCAAAGTTTGAATTATATCTACTACCCACGTCCTTATCCAGTTAACCAATTGACAAACACCAAATTAACACCTAAAGAGACACACCACTAGATATTTTTGGGAGGCAGAAATCAGTATATGACTCCCTTCCCTATATTTAAGGCCTATCCAGACTCTGGTGAGGCGTGTGTGTGTGTGTGTGTGTGTGTGTGTGTGTGTGTGTGTGTGTGTGATTTCAGTGCTATTGGCTCAGTTGGAGGCTTTCCAGCATACTGGGATGAGCAAAGGTGGTTCCCACTGATTAGGAGGAAAACCTGAGCATTTCTGTTATGGTTGATACATTTTGTCAACTTGGAGAGTCTCAAGGTTTGGCTGAGTGACTCAGCAGGGAGCCAGGATGCTTACTTTGTACACATCCTGAGCCTGTGGAGATTCTGTGAGTGCTATACACCCCCTGGGCAGGGGCGGCCTGTTTACAATGTAAGAGAGAAAAAGCTGCTGTTTTCCCACCATTCCTCCCTTTTGCTGGTTGTTTTTGCTGTGCTCTGCTGCCATGAACTTTTGCCCTCTGCCATGTGCCACTCTGCCTCAGAACCAGCCAAATATGGACTGAAACCTCCATAAACTGTGAGCTAAAGAAACCTTTCCTTCCTTCATTTTGGGCGTTGGGTATTTTGTCTCAGCAACGAGAGAAAAGTAACCTAAAGACCAAGTTCAGGAGGTTTCTGTTGGGAAGAAGGACTGTATTGGTTGTTGGACTCCAGATGATGTATGTCATGGCTTGGCAGAAAGTTTGTCTGCATTTTGCTTGTGTCCAGAAACTTTGCCTAAGACGGAGATTAAGGGCAGCAGCAAACTGATTAATCTGGCAAAAGAAATTTCAAGGCAGTCGAATGTTGGAGAAATGGCAAGGCTATTGTTGGGGGCTTTTAGCCAGATTTATATTGAGAATCAAGAGCAAAGAGCCCAGCAGAATGATTTAAAATGTTGTGAGTTGGGCCAGAAAGGAAGCTCCAGGAAAGCTGTGGACTGCAGAGATAAGGCTGAGGAGTTATCTTTTGCTGAGAAGGAACAAGAAAATGGAAAA
The DNA here is from genome assembly GCA_004027595.1 of Dinomys branickii. Classification (NCBI taxonomy): domain Eukaryota; kingdom Metazoa; phylum Chordata; class Mammalia; order Rodentia; family Dinomyidae; genus Dinomys; species Dinomys branickii. Next base: position 116,509 of record PVLD010002625.1, on the reverse strand, counting down.
GATGGTGAAGGGTATCACAAGAAGCAGCAAGTCTCCGCCCTTTGCATCCTCAAAACCATAAAGGTGAAAGACCTTGCCTTGAGAAGGAAGCCACAGAGCACCATGTTCCAGAATGGCGACAGCGGCCACACCAAGTTCCAGAATGGAAGCAGCATAGAGAATTTGTCCCTCAGAATTGGATTCAGTGTGCCCAGCAACCCAGGCACTCAACCCCTCTGGCCAAAGGAGAAGAAAGTTTGGCTACTGCTCCAGGTGGCAGCAGACCTTGGCAACATCCACATGGCCCTGGCTTTAGGTGCATGGAGAATGCAAGAGTTCTGAGGTTAAAGAGGCTTCCACCCAGATTTCAGAAGGCCTGGGAGGCCAGGTAGTGTGCCCCTGAGAGGGCAGTGTGTGAAGCTGTGAGTGTGAAGCAAAAGGTGCACTGGAGACCTCAGTTTAGAAAAGACAGGACTGTGGATCATCTGAGGGAAGCTGCTAGGAGGGAGCAAAGTGGGCCTACAAGAGAAGCCATAGAGGCTGTAACCACCAGAACTGCAATAGAGGTGGACTCATGCAAGCCCTTTGGAGCTCACAATGTGCCACAAGTTGTTTCAGATGCTGGATGTGGAATTACAAGACATAATGTTAGCCCTGCGGGATTTTGGACTTGCTTTGGTCCCAATGCTGTATATTCCCCTGTTGGTACTTTTTCACATGGTGATGTTTATTTTGTGCTATTGAAAGTTGGAAGTATTTGACTTTTTATTTGTACAGGGGGGCTTGTAACTAAAGAGTTTGCTTCAAATCTCAGAGGAGACTTGGGACTTAGACTTTTCAGCAATGCTGAAACTGTGGACTTTGGCAACTCTTGCAGATGGACTAAATGCCTTTTGCATAAAGGATGTGCATGAGTCCTTAGGGGGTGAAATGTTATGGTTCTAAGGCAATATAATGTCTTGTATCTGGAAACTGGTTTAAAGAAATGTGTCTGGTTGCCAAACGGACAAGGGGTGGATTGTTGATACATTGTGTCCACTTGGGGAGTCTAGAGGTTTGGCTGAGTGACTCATCAGGAAGCCAGGGTGGTTACTTCGTTACTTCGTATACATCCTGAGCCTGTGGAAGAGGAGGGCATGGAGATTTTGGAGTGCTACAGGGCCCCTGGGTAGGGGTAGGCTGTTTACAATATAAGGGAGGGAAAGCGGCTGCCTGCGGCCATTCCTCCATTCTGCTGTTTGTTTTTGCTGTGCTCTGCTGCCATAAACGGTTGCCCTCTGCTGTGTGCCACTCTGCCTCAGAACCAGCCAAGTATGGACTGAAACCTCCACAAACTGTAAGCTAAATAAACCTTTCCTTCCTTCATTTTGGGTGTTGGGTATTTTGTCTCAGCAACGAGAGAAAAGTAACCAAGACAATTCCTCTCTGAAAGAACAGATCTCAACTTTTAGTGAATTCTATGAACAAAACTCAGTGGTGGAAATGATAAGACCTAGCTCCCTTAAATAGAAACTTTGTTGGAACAGAGGGCCCTAAAGATAAAGCAGAAAATTGGGATAGTTCACAGAGGGCAGGCCTTAAACATCAAAGAGCAAAGATTTTACCCATTCCACAGGCACTGTGCAGTCCACAGGTGTCGTGAGGGACAACTAAAGACTGCATCATCTGAAGTGAGCACGTGAGCAAACCGAACAGCACATAAGACCTAAACTTGGGACTCCCTGTCCTAAGTCAGAAGCCAGACCCTTGACAGCCCATGGCGAGAGCAGTGGCATGAAGGTAGGAGCCAGCCAGTGGGCACTGAAGACTCATACATCGCCTGCCTTAACTCAGCTCTGACAACTACATATGATCTTCTATAATGGGTGGGGCTCCGCTTCAGGCCAATCATTACAATATTTTCTATTTGGGGCATTTCCTAATTTCTATAAATAAACTATAAAATAGTTGTATAAATTTAGGCTGTCTTTCAAGGAAATCTTATAAAAATGTCAGTGAAAAGCTAAATGCAGAGAAGTTACATACTGTAGTGTAAACAGAGATGAATAGTAAGTAATAAAGAAATCTTGCTATTGATTTAGACAAGTTATATGGGATTCAGTTTTCTTAACTATAAAATAAAGTGGATAGACTACTTCTAATGTCTCTGAATCTCAAAAGTGTCTGTTTTATCTCTATAATATCATATCACTTGCATGTAATAATATCATCTTAGATAACTTAAAAAACTAGGTTTTATGTTTTTTCTTATTAAAATTAAATATTATTAATTTTGAAAAAATAATCAAAGTTGGATAAGCATTCCAAAACTTTAGTTCATAAATGTATTAGTTATCTATGGTGTATAATAAGTTACCACAAACTTAGTGGCTTAAAAAATGGCACATTTATATCTGGAAGTTTCTATGGTCAAGAATCTGGGCACAGGATTACTGGTCCTTTGCTCAGGATCTTATAATGCTATAGTGAAGGTGTCAGCCCATCTGCATTTTTTCTTCTAAACTCATGTGGCTATTGATAACATTGAGTTTCTGAGGTTTACATCTACTTGCTGGATGTCATGCGAGGTAAGCGCTCAATGCCAACAGTTGTCCTCAAGGCGGTCTTCAGGGCTGGCAGAACCTCTTACTCCCATGCTCTTAGAGAAAGTTTTATATAAGGTAACATGTACAGGAGAGACTTTCCATCCTCTCGAACAGTATACTAGGAAGAAGTAAGTCACAAGTTCCACCAAGAGTTCAGTAGTTGTAGAAAATGCAAGGGCTTGAGACGTTGGGGTAATCTTAGAATAGGTTCTGACAATGTGAAATGCCTTTGTACAATTGCCACAATAGTATTCTGCCTACTTACACTTAATTTACAAAATTAATGGATTGTTAACAATTAACGTAAGGTAAGGAAGGATGTTATTAGAAAACTTTTTTATAGCAGTAGCCCTGGACAAGATCAAGAATAGAAAAGACATGTTCAGCACTTCCTCTGTAGTGAGTACTGTCTGCATATTATTATATTCAATAGTCATTATTATATTCAATAGTCACAGGAACCCTGCAAATTGGGGTTACAATCTCCAACTTATGGTAAGAGTGAAGCAAAGATAAGTGAAGTAGTTTACATGAGATCACACAATCAGAAAGAAGCAGATTCTGCTCAAAACCATAAACTCAGTTTCCTCCACAGCAGCAAGCAGAATATCTACCCATTTTGTAAACCTAGTACTGTAACTAGACTCTTCAGAAAATTGCCATGGCTTCAAGCCTCAGTTTCCTCCTCTATACAATGGAGAATACAATGTTACCTGACTTAGATCCCTTTTAAGGTTGCTGCAAAGATGAAATGATAAGGAGATACGCAAAGCACTTCACACAACCACTGGCACAAGGCAAGCACTCGTAAGTAGTATCACTCCTTTCTGCTGTAAGCTCTGCGTAAACTCTAAATATTGCACATCTGAAAATGTAAGTAAGGACACTAAACTTAATGGCTCTTTATGCTTTATTTGTTTTTTTCAACAAGAAGTTTTCAGGATTCTTTAGTAATCACTCCACTACTTTTCTCTGACTAAAAGGCCCTTGAGGCCAGAGAGAGAATTAAATATTCCATCCATCTTTCTGTAGGAGAAGCAATAAAACTCTTGTCTGCCAATAAATTGAAATGTAAAAGACATTTTATAACAATTCATATCTGTGGGTCAAAGAGTGGGCTATTTATATGCTTTATAAGAATGTTCAACTTAACTTTTCTTAAATTGTAAAGTATTAAGATAGACAAGAAAGATTATAAAAAGACTGAATGGATAAAAGGGAAAAATATCTTCAGAAATATTTAATAATATGGTAATAACCTTACAGGACATTATGTAAGGTAAATCATACTTAGTAAGTGTACAACGTGCTTGAAAATTAGATGCCTACACTATAAATCGTCTACAAGGCAGCTATTTCTGAGACTAGAGGTGACTATAGATTGATCACTGAGTTCCTTGGCTTGACCTTCACCGTACAATTGTTTTTCCATTTTTGCTTTGAATCAAAGCCACATTGCCACCATTTGTGAGTCCTGTGTGAACATAAGGGGCTACTGATAAGTGTGACACTCACTGCCCTTGCCCAGGGGCCACTTAAAAGTGCAAGGACAAAAGAGGCACAACAGTGCTTGCTGGTAAATGTGCACCAGTTGGCCTGGGGGTACACAGGGGAGGAGATCGCTTGTCTATTTCCCTGGTACACTTCAAGCTACCGACAGACATCCCTGACCTGGAGATGGGGAGAGATGGCTCTGGTGGGTACGTAATCGAGGTGAAAAAGGGAAAGGAAGCCATGCAGGGAATGTTAAAATTTAGCTCACCTGATATACCTAGGTGATGAGGTCTTGGGATCTCTGAACTCCGTGGAGCAGGATTAATTTGGGAAGACTTCTAGAGGAAATATTAGATTTTTCAAAGGGATGATTGGAAGGAATAATTAACTGTACTAGATAACTTTTTAAATAAAACGTTCTCTCAGATAGTCCCCAGTTAATCACAGCACTGGGTATCATTTTTCCCCTTTTATAGATAAGAAAATAGTCTAACGCAAACATCCCTAAAGTTAGCAAGTGGCAGAGCTTCGCCCTCACCCCTCTTTTCCTTCACCCTTCTCCTTCCTTCTTTCCCTCACTCTCGCCTTGAATCTCCCCATATACGTAAATACTCACGTAATGGACACTAGGCCCAAGGCATTATCCCATAGTCAAGTATATAAAACTAAGTAACAATTCCTTTAAAATCCTGTCCTTAAAAAGTCAGTATTATTGGGACTGGGATAGGCCCAGAGTCAGAACAGACACAAACCCAAAATCAGTTCTGAGGTGAGTAAGGACAATGCGGGATGTGAACAGGTACACTGGATGGTGCACACATGCAGAGGGAATTGCTGCAGGAAGTGACACATTCCAGGGTCACCGGTCAATCTTATAACTGAGTGACTAATAAGTATCTAACAGGCAGATACAGGGTAGCTGCACTGGCCAACAAGATAGAACAGGATGGAAAATGATTTCATCACTCTACTCAAAATAGCATGCAATTTAAAAATTGTTAATTGTGTATTTCTGGATTTTCCACTTAATATTTTCAGGCCCCAGTGACCCCAATTTCCATTTAATAATTTCAGATAAATGAAACTATGGAAAATGAAACCACAGGTAAGCGAGGTCTGAGTTCTCTAAGTCAACATTCAAATCCAGGTCCTGATGCCTTTCCTATAATGCATTCCTGGGAGTAGTTTGACACACTGGGAGAAAGAAATCCCAAGGGACCCAAGTTGTGAGCATGAGAAGAAAGAAAGAACACATTCCTTACAATAGCAGACTTAGCCCTGGGACACCTACTCAGAATTTAGAACAGAGTCTGCTATTAAACACCAGTTTTACTTCCTTATCTTGTCTTGATACAAAACAGAAATAATTACAATAGAAACTTCACAGGATGCTGCAACACCAATAAGCACGCTCCTTGACATTCTACAGAGGAACCGACATTTTTACAGTATTCTTATTCGCATAAAAATAAAATTTATCTCTCAACTCAGATGCTAAAGAAAAGAACAGTCTCTCCAACATCTCTGGAAAAAACAGAAGTCTTCTAAATAATATAACCGCATTAGCCAAGAGATTTTCTTTTGAGAAGACCACAGAGCAATAGATGAACAAATGAAGATTTAAGAGATCTTCTTGGTGTAAATAGAGAGAAGTGGTAATCATTTTAATGGTTTAGTAACTTTCGCCGTTTAATTTTTTTTCCTACAGTGAATAAAATAAAGTAATAAAATGTCTCCATTAGTTTTCACACAATACATAAAACTGAATAATACTGAGTATTTGCTGTTACAATTATCTCACCTTTTAGGAACTTTTATTCTTTAAAAGATTCAAATCTCACTTTGTACAAAAATGAGTTAGAATTTGCAGAATTCTTACACTATTTTCTATCACTGTTCTAGACAATGGATCATAAAGCAGGGCACAAATTCAAGTAATAGGATCGCACGCTAAGCTCTTTATTGCAAAGAATATTGGTAAAAGCTATCTCCATGCTGTCTTCGTGTTATGCACAATGAGGATTACACAGTTTTATACAAGTCATATTTCTACCAGATAGGCACCATATCACCTCTGAAGTTAACTTATCAAACATGAGGTAGAGTTGTACAAAAATGAAACTATGCTGATTTAACACTGAGACTACAAATAAAGAAAGAGGCCCTGCCCTCAGCAAGGAATCAACCTGGAAACAGGGTCAAGGGATGATGATAAGAGAAACTTAATCTTGTGCTAGAGCCTTAAAGTTCTTTCTCCATATTCCTGTATCCTAGAGATGCTGGACACTGGACTACCAACAGAAGTCATTCCAAAACTTGAATTTGCAAACTGGCTCACCCTGTCTCTGACTGACTGCCTCCTCTGAGTAGTTGGCAAGGTCCCCAAGCATATCTGTGAAGAAATTCAAAAGATGAGGAGTCACAGCTATAACCAAACAACTGGTTTACCCTTCTTCCTCAGTTCAGAGATTCAAGAGGAAGCAATGAGACTGCCAGGGCTGCAATCTACCGAGAGAGATTGACAACACCGGGAAAAAAGCACATTTCAGTTTCTGCACTACATGTGTTAGTCAGCTTTCCAGTGCTGTGACAAAACACACAAGAAAATCAACTTTGAAGAAGGAAAGATTTACTTTGGCCCACATTTTTAGGAGTTTCAGTTCATGGCCAATTGGGTCTGTTGTTTTGGGCCTGTCGTAAAGAACAATTGCTTACCTCGTGGCTACCAGGAAGCAAAGAAGGAGACAGAAAGGGGTTGGGGTCCCAATATCCCCTCAAGGACACACCCGTAAGGACCTGACTTCTTCTCCTAAAAGTTATTCCACATCACAATGGCATTATATGTAGTTTGGTAACCAAGTCTTTAGCATGTAGGCCTTTGAGACACATGTAAAAGTCAAAATATACCAGTGTATTTACCTAGTCTTTCAAAATTGCTGTCTTATCACACATCTCCTAGGCTATATGACAAGATCATTCCTCCCTATAATTACTTTCATGATTAAACAATGTTCTAGTGTCACAAACAAGAAATGGTAACCAGTATCTGAGATATACACCCACAGGGCTCCTCTATGAAGAGGAAATATTATCTTATTTAAATTCTGGGTAACTGAGTTTCCCTACCCATCCCTACATTTTATTTTTAAGTTCACAGCTAATATTTCATGAAGATGACAGGAGGTTTTATTCTTGCTGTCTCTGAACAAGCCCGGTGCCTTCCGGGCCACAGGTAATATAGCCTGATTTCTTTTTCCAAAAGAAGAGGGTTTGCATATATACTATCACAATAGACGCAAGTTAATTAATGACACAAATTGTAAATTCCTAAAGGGTTACCTTTTACTTCTTTAAAAAGTAAAATAAACATCTTTACTAGCAAGTGAGCAATAATTATGTGGCCTCCAACTACTGCTAAAAATAGGTGTTTGTCCATGAGTATTGTTTCAAATAGCATCAGTTCAAAGGTACTAATTACTAAGAAAACCCAGGCTTCAAAGGAAAGAAATTTAACCTTTAAACTATTTACTTTGTATGTTACTGTATTATATTATGAGCTGGATAGCACATCTTTACACAGGTAGGAGTTCCCTGAGAGGTTATGATAGCCTCCTATCTAGGGTTTCCGTAGACCTCCTGCTGGTAACTCCACTCTTCCCTGATCCACTGGTCACACTACAGGCAAAAGACCCTTTCACAATCCAAATAAGTGGAGATGTAAATTCTAGGCTTAACTCCATGTCTATTTCCTGGATGGCATCCTGAGATGCTTGTAGCATAAACGACGTCAACAAAATCATCAACACAGCCTTTAAGCTCTGAGGGATCTGCTTTTTCCTAGACCTTTGGCATCTTCTGGTTGTTATTGCTTTGTGGCCATACCAGCTTTTTCAGACCCATAAATTTGCCCTTCTCCCCATCTTGCCATCATGTCTTTGCACAGACTATGCACCTATTCAGTATATTCAAATAGCATTCTGCTTCATTCTCCAATTTATCTTCACTAATTCTTCAGATCTCACTTTTGCAGGATTCCATCATTTCCTGCAAACAAACCCTCTAGGTCTGCTATCTTTGTCATAGGCTTTCATGAAATTGTGTTCCTCTTCATCACTTCCTGTGTGATTATTATTGCTGTTAATTAATAAGGGTTCAGTCCAGTTGCTTTACAGCTCTATTTGGTCAGAGACCTCATCCTCTCCTTGCACATCATTTCTTTTCCATCGCTAGCAACCATGACAGGTACGAAGTAGATGCTCAATTACTATGTAATGAACTGATTAATTAATCAGTTAGTCTTATATGGCTTCATTAGATCCAAGTGTTAGACAACAGAAAAGATGAAGTGAAAAACTGGGATCTCAGTTGACTTTAGGTATAGATTTTAGTAAACTGTTAAATACAACTTATAAAAGCCTTAGTAAAATACTCTTTCTGCGAGGGTAATCTGTCTTCCAGATAGAGAGTGAATAAAGATATCAAAAAGAAAAGGAAATAGGGAAGGAAGTAGACAGAGTTGGGAACGTGGTTGTTACCACAGAAAAGGGGATCTTATCCAGTCAGAAATACTGTAAATATAAATGTAGCCACACATTTGTTCAACATATGTGAATGTACTGACATGCTTCTTATCTTTGTTTCACTCTTTCTTCTCAACAATTAAGTTGACACGAGCAGAGTACACATGATTCACAATAATTTCATCAATGATTTAAAAATGTCAAAGAATGAGTTCTCCATGCACTCAGAGGGAAATCCAGGGCCCGAACCAAATCTTCAACATATGGTTCCATTCTGATCTCACACACCTTGCTAACTCACCACTAGATTTTGTGATGTAATCTGATAAAATTTAAAAAGAACAACCGTCATTTTAAAAAAAAGAAGTTCAACAAGTGTCTTTGCTGACACTTCACTGAGACCATTGGAATGAAACCATCCCCTCATCAACCATTAAGCCTTCAGACAGTGCCATAGTGCATCTTATTAGCTCACCTGTCCTTTCACTCAGGATTTCCTGTCAGTTCTCATCATTTGCAGGGGTTATGCTCTCTAAAGTCACCATACAGAATGAATTAGCAAGTATTAAACTGTTGCTTTTAGGAGAAGTACTGAGTTAAATTCCTATAAACCTCAGCTCACATTTTCATCAACCAATCAATATATAACCTTGTTTTATGTGTATTTATGTTTAAAGACACCTTATTTAATGTCTATTCTTGATTTATTCAAACTGAATTCATGACAACACTATAATGCAACACTGTACATCACTATAACACATGCCTTGAATGGAATTTATTTAACACATACATTTTCTCCAGAAACAGTATTTTGCCTATTTAAACAGTGCACATAAGAAGACTAGAAAAAAAAAACCTAGACAGCACTTCAGCATGAAGAGTGATTTCTATTCAGGATAACATGATGGTTCAGCCACCTAATCCTGTATGTGGAAAAAAGGATTAAATTATTAATCTTATTGGTATAGACTGTTTGCTTTGAAGATCACCCATGGTTAATTTCATTTGGGTGCCTTCTTAAATGGTAGAATTACCAACAAAAATGTGAAACACTTGGCCCTAAAAAGACGTTATGTTAGTATAAGGACTGATAAAAGAGACAGAGTGACCTTGTTTTGATCGTGGCTAGTCACACGCATGTCTGCGAACTTAATTTTTTTTTTTGCCCTTTTACAAATGACCATGAAAACAGAAGGATTTTGGGTTTTAAAATACAGCAAGTAGGAAAATTTTCAAATATGGAATCTGGATACTGAAGCTCAGGTATACTTGATCTTCAAAAAGCAAAATGTGATGGAAATCAAACAACAGAAAAATCTATGGCAATCAAGGTAGAAGATAGGTCACAGTTTAAAGCCTACCAAAGTCAGCCAAGTGGTTATGTTAAGAAAAAACTGGTGGCAAACCCACTGCTTAGGTTGTATGAATCTAAAAACTGAGAGGCCAAGACTAGCACAGATGGTCCTCAATGAAGAGACCTGGCACTGGGGTGGAAGTGCGGCTCCATGGTAGAGCCCTTGCCTAGTATACATGGTGAGGCTCTGGCTTCCAGTTGCAGCACAAGAGGGCCATGGACAGAAAGATTGAAAAACCTGGCCCAACAACCTGCAGAGGCCCCTGAAGCACAAAACAGGAGACGACAGCCTGTACCAAATTCCCCCTTAGACAGTCGCCCAAAGTTTCTGGGCACTCACTGACCCAAACAAATAAACTAGCAAACAGTGATGAGTGAAAGCTTTGATTCTGCACAACGGAGACAGTATTTGGGCCCTGCAGTATCTGGAGTTATCCGGTTAGTACATGAGTAGGAAATATTTTCCATCCATGCAGAATAATGGAGAACAATGCAAAGTTTAAGAACCCTTTAAAAAACAGCAGCCTCCCTACTGGATTTTGCTCAGCTTACATAAGATTTTGGCTGAATTATCATTCTCTGCAATTCTGAAGTACCCTTTTGATTTCCAAAAGAAAAATTGTCTAGGTAGTGCACAGGAATATATGATAAGTAACTCCATGTGAAGAGCAATTCCTGTATAGGATAAAATAATGATTCAATCAGCTAACCCTATATGTAGGAAGAAAGGATTAAATTATTACTTTTTCTGGTGTAGATTGTTTGCTTTGAAGATCATCCCATGGATAATTTAAAAATCAGAATCATCCAACACACTGCTGATTATCTTTCTACAAGGTTCAAGTTTGTAGTCAGGGAACACAAACCGATCATAGTTTTAGACAAACATAATAAGGAGGCCATAAAAGGATGATTTTCTAAAGTCATGTAATGCATCCAAAATTATATATTAACTTGTTAGTTATTTCATCACTCTTTGCTGAAGAGTGTCAAGGATTAAGTTCAGTTGAAAAGGAGACAAAGGCTTTAAAATAAAGAAGGCTTAGAAGAACAGAACCAATTCTATTTCTTAAGTGCTAATCTTTGGTCTACTACAGTGTTGGTGCTGTAATGGACAAAAAAAATATGGTAAAAGACAAGCATTTAAAGATCATACATTAAAATACTGATGGCATCTTCTAAGGCTGGAAATTAGTAACCAAAATAAGCTTACAATTTACAGATGACAGTACTGAAGAAATTCAGGAAATGCAAGATCATTGTAATCAGGCTTAATCAGGAATTCTCTTCAGAGGGCATGCATCACAGGACTCCCTGAAAGCAGGACCTTGTACTTCCTGCATTCACCACATCACCTGGCACAGTGCAGGAAACAAAACAGTGATTTTCTCAGTGTGACTGAGGGGGATATAATCTTTGCTTGAACACAATGGGAATGATAGACACTCAAGCCAAAAAGAGGAAAGAAGAAAGGTTCAAGGTAACAGCTCGTACTGATCACGATGCGCTCTAGGACCATCATATCAATCATATTGCATAAGAGGATTTATGAGTCAGGCTTACAGGATCAGAAGTAGGAATATCTAAAATGTGGCCTTCAGCACACGGGAAAGCCAGAGAGGATCAAGAGCTACTTAGTCTACAGGGCCAGAAGCCATAAAACATGAAAGAGTGAGACAGACAAATGAGGCAGGGCTAGGCAAGACTGAAGGCCATGAGGCTCCCCAGGGAGCTACTGGTATGAGTGCACGTTGAAAGGCTGACACAGCGACAGTCTGACGTCCAGGCAGCAGCATTAGCAGATGATGCAGCCACTCAAGCACTGTGAAGCTTTACAAACAAGAGCCAACGTACTGTTGCTTCCCTCTTCATTCTGTCCAGCTTGCAAGCCTACTGGGTGGTGCTACCCACAGTCAGCACAGACCTTCTGCTCTATTTGCCAGTCATCTCTAGAAGCACTCCACAGACATAACCAGAAATATGCTATACTAATGTACTACTAAACTGATTTGTACTATTAAGCAATATCAATGTCATGAAAGGCAAAAATATGCAGGAGTATTCTAAATTAAAGGTTACTAAAGAGATATAAAACCTAATTCAATCCACTTCCTTGTTTAAATTCTGAAATGAGGAAAAACAGACATAGAGATTTTTATTTTGTTCAGAATCAGGGAAAATGAATAAAGACTTAATTTTAGATAATGTCACTGCCCCGAGTTGGATTCTTTGGCATAATAATGGCACTGCAGTTGCATAGGACAGTGCGCTTGCTTTTGAGAGATACACCTGATATATCCATGATATATCATGTCTGAAACTTAGTCTCAAAAGGTTCAGAAAAAAATCTATATAACATGCATGCCCACGAAGACAGAGATAAAGCAAATGTGGCTTTGGTGAATTGCAATGAAATAAATAGTTGTACAGAGAGAAAAAATGAGTCAGATGGGACTAGATTGGGAGGTGGAAGGCACTGACAAGCAGCGATACTGGGCTGAAGTGTATGAATAGGGAATGAATGGACAGGGGATGCAGATCTTTGAAATATAAAGTGAGGACCTTGGCCTTGACTTGGAAAAAAACAATAGGGAAACTGACTACATAATAACCTGTGGCTTAAAGCGGAACAAGGAATTTACGCATCAGGAAAATAAACACAGTAGTGCTAGGTAGAAAGAAGAGTTTTGAAAGCCGGTGAGATTCTGTCATAATTAACAAAAGGTGCATAATTAAAGGTTAGGCTCTGCAGCGGCAGAATGAATAAAAAGGTAAAGGTTCATTGAAGTACCAATAATAAGTAGAGGCTACGGATGGATCGTGTGTGTAGATGATCCATTCACCAAGGATTGCTTCCCTGATTGGCCTCTCCCAAAACCTCAAGGTCACTCTCTTCACCTTTCTTCATTCCACCAGAATATCACCATTGCCAGACCCCGTACTGGATGAGGTCTTTGCTTGGCAAGCATGAGGTCATGGGTTTAATACCTGGTACCAAACAACAGCCAAAAAAAAAAAAAAAAAATGAATGAGGTCCTTGCAACAGAATTCAAGGTGTCTGCCACAAGAATCCCCCAATATCAGCAAAGTTCAGCAGAACAAGGATTGAGCCTGTCTGGCTCAACCTCAGTGCCTGGCATCTGTTACAGGAATCAAAAACAAACCACGACAAAAGGTGCAAAGGAGAGAAGGAGGTCACAAATGTCACTGCAGTACAATTTGCAGTGCAAAGTTATAGAATCAATCTACATTTTGTTTTTCAGTTTTTCCTAAATAAAGCTGGGAGGGTACCTATGAAATTCCTGATATGGCAGGCTCGGGAAAACGGAGCCACCTGAAAGATCTCCGGCTTGGGACGAAGGCCTTATCCCCTGTTTTATTAGGAGGTGGGAGTATAATGGTGGATCAAGGAAGTCCCAGTGACATCATGAAGTGTCTGCACCAACAGTTTTCGCTCCAGATTGCTTTTGACGCTGATTCATTTAAAATACGGTAGATGTACTTACTCACATAATTACTTTGTCTGACTTCCTGTCAAATCAATATTTATTCACTCAAATCAATCTTGTTGCTTTATGCTTAAAGACATTTGGTCAATCTGTATCATTACCACAAAGCAAGGTTCCAAGATTTTCTCCTATGGAATTTTTTTGTCTTTTGTAGGTAGTTTAATTCTGGTCTTTTATTATTACTTAATTATTTTTTGTTTAGATTTCAGTTTCCTACATGCAGATGCAAGCCCAACAGGAAGTCATGTTAGAGATTTAGTTTGTGTGTTTTCCTGCATGCACTGTCTGTACACAATAACAGTCACAATGGACTCTGTTACTTGGAAAAAATAAATGACTTGAGACAAGGTACTTAACTCCCAAGAACATAATAATATACACTTCAGATACCTTAATTAAGCAAGAGCATTCAGAGATGGGCATGGTGAATCACACGTATAATCCCAGCTCTAAGGAGGCTGAGGCAGGAGGATTGTCATGAGTTCAAGGCCAGCTTGGGCTACATAGTAAGTTCAAGGACAGCCAGGACTACATAGTGAAACTCTGTCTCAAACTCCTTGCCCCCGCCAAAAAAGGAAAAATTCATGCAAATTACAATTACAAATTACTGGAAAAATAGTAAGCACTCAGAAACCATATTATTGTTCTAACTGGCATTAGTATTAATTTTATCTCACTATAGAAGAAAAACTCCTGTGTATAATGTTAGCATTTTATATACTTACTGATAAGAGTGCTTAAAAGATAAAGGGTTCCAAAGAATAAACCCAAACCCTGTTCTCAACCCCGTAGGTCTATAAATAACCACAAAGATGGAGTATTTTCTCTGCAGTGGACTAGACAACATCTAGTCCATCCCAGGATCTGTTGGGTTCCAGAAAAGGGAAAGTTTTATTTACTTTCTTGTAATGCTATCAGGCTGGGGAAGGGATAGAATTACTACCAATGCCCACTGTGGTTTTTAAATATGCCTATAACCAATGGTCTGCTGAAGTGTGAACAAGTTAGCAAAAAGCAATGTTAATTGAGGTCTAGCTGCTGGGGCAAAGAAAGACCTTATTTTTAAAAAGGCAGTGAAATATCTTTTGATAAATATTGACATATATTTTTCCTTTGGAGCTACACTTTATCCATAGGGAAAAAGTAGTTTAGTCTTGGAAGAACCCTTCTAAGACCCCTTTTATTTATATAATCTAAAACAACTTTCCAGCACCTTGTGTTTGTGGTATATAATAGGACTTTTGACTTAACTAGAATTGACCTTAGGCTGGGAAGTGGATAGGATTACTTTATCCCTTACACATTGCTGGGGGATGTACGTAAGTCAAGGCCACTAGAAAGGGTTGTACATATCTGCACTGGAGGGATTTTCTAGGACGGAAGCCATTGAGAGTGCAAAGCCTGAGTTCAATGTCACTGAGCTCTGCTGAGTTAGACTTGACTCAGATCAAATTGGAGAAGACCCTCAAGTACAATTCAGTGTACAGAAGTGAAACATCCCTGACCAGGTCTGACACCACAGTAGGGAAAGCAGACACATTTCCATCCTCGGCTGCAGCCGTGGACAGGCCTTGCTAAGAAAGAGACAACACTCACAGGCAAAAGAAGCAACGTTCCCAGCTACCTGGCAAAAGGAGAAAATAAGACTAATGGGGACTAACTTTGTTCTCCATAATCTGCAGAAAGCACAATGATATTAAAGCATATGTGCACATTTTTGTGTAATAGCAAATGCACTTGGAGATGCTTATTTTTCTTTATTTTAATCCCTATGATATTATCCACTCTTTTTTTAACTCCATCTGCTCTTATGACTGGAGTCACCTCACACTTAGTGGAAGCCTGGGTTATGTTTATCATTTGAGGCTCTGGGGCCATAGTTATTATATTGCCTGACTTGCACAACTCAGAAAACAAATTATTAAGGGAAATAAATGTCAGAAACTCAATATACTAGGTAAAATATGTTAATAGAACCGAGGAGACATACTGGCCTAAATTATCATTCAAATATCTTCTTACAAATATTTATACACAGAAAAGCTATTTTATTACCAGGCATCCAGCATCACTAATTGCATACTAGTGTCACAAATAGTAATATTCATTTAAAAAACCCCTTCATGATAATATCTAAATTAAGACCATGGGGTCAAGTAAATACTAGAATTCAGTTTCTATTAATTGTCAAGCACGGTACGCTACCATTTTCCATAGTTTAGACGGCATGTGTTAATTGGCTTTAATCTTCTGTTGAGAAATATTAATAAGCAATAAAAACAAATAAGAACTAAAGTGGAAACCCTACGATACACACTGACCCAGTCATAGAGTGAGGGTGGATATTCTTAGAATATTAAGATAATTTATTAAATGTGCTTTATTAAAGAATAATTTGATCAGCTCAACAAGATGAACTGATTCATTCAATGCCTTTTTGTACATCTATATAAGATACTCTTCTAGGATTTGAGGTGTAGCAGGAATAAACCAAAGAAGATTCCTATCTTCACAGTGAAATGCAAGATGAAAGTATGTAATAAAAAAGCAAAAAAAGCAAGAGCATCACAGATTATAATAAAGGGTATAAAGAAAATAA
Source organism: Dinomys branickii (assembly GCA_004027595.1). Taxonomy (NCBI): domain Eukaryota; kingdom Metazoa; phylum Chordata; class Mammalia; order Rodentia; family Dinomyidae; genus Dinomys; species Dinomys branickii. Next base: position 100,466 of record PVLD010002625.1, on the reverse strand, counting down.
ACAGAATGGTAGGAAGCAAGTAGCTACAAGAGGGAAGTGAACAGCTGAAGGGACAGGTCTTCACAGATAGTCAGGCGATGAGTCCTGAAAAGGTGAAGTATTTAGTAAGTTTCAAATGAGAAAGAACATAACCAGGAAAGAGCCAGAAAAAAAGGTGTTTCAGGCAGAGGGAATCCCAGAACAAGAACGGCCTATGAGAAAGGGCAGAGTGGCTGCCCTCACAGTTCTAGCACAGGGAGCGAAAGAGTGTCCTGCCATGATAATGAAAGGGAAGGAGGCAGATCTCCCAGGGCCAATGTGACACCAAAGATTAATGAAAGTTCTTTGGCGTTTTAGGATTCTTTTGTCTTTTTGAGACAGGGTTTTACTATGCAGTGCAGGCTGGTCTTGCACTCACTTTGTATCCCAGGCTGGCTTAGAACTCACACCGATCCTCCTGCCTTAGCCTCCCAAGAACTGGTATTACAGGCCTGCACTACCACATCTGGCAAGTTCTTTGTAATTTGGTTGATGTATAAAAGTACTTGAGTCTATTTGGGCTAGCTAGTAATTTAGAAGATAATAATAGTATTAGTAACATTTTAGAATCAGAAAAATATTTATACATTATTTATTTCAGAGATATTGACCAAGTGGTCCAGAAAACGGGCAAATGAGTCAGTAAGAAAACAAGTCAGAACTTTTTGTTCTCTGGTGTCTAGTGAGCATTTTTTTTTTTACCTCTTTACCTCTCAAGATCCCAGTGGCTTTTTCCTATTCCTTGTCCCATGGTACACATCTAATGGCTATTTGAGCTCTTCTTAGATGTAGATTGAAAAGAAAAGCTGAGTGGTACTGCATGCTCACAGAAGGGATATCGTACAGGACCTCTAGTTTTGCTCTTGTTTAGACCTACAAAATTAGACAAGGGCAGAGATTTTGCAAATGCAACACAAAGAAAAAAGTTGAGGAAAAATAGAGTGCACTAGTCATGTTTCTATTGGTGGCACAAAATACCTGTCATATACAACACAAATAAGGATAAGTTTATTTTAACTTATGGCTTCAAAAGTTTCAGTCCATGGCCAGGTGCCTGCAAGTAAGAAGCATCATGGTGTAAGGGCCTAGGGGAGGAAACCTCTTCAACCTATGTCAACCAGGAAGCAGAAAGAAAGGAAAAAGCTGGAGAAAAGCTATACCCTTCAAAGGCATATTTCCAGCAACTTACTTTCTTCATCACTGGTACACAGTACCCAACCCCTACAACTTAAAGGGAAAGGTTTATTTTTGGCTCGTGCTTTAGTCTATGGTCTACCATCTCTGCAGAAGAAACAACACAACCACAGGCCTGGCAGAGGAGAGAAAAAAGGGAGGAGATAGACCTTACCAGGCCACACTTCCACTGACCAGCCTTTTCCAACCAGATCCCATCTCCTAATAACTGGGCAGTAAGAATTCTCTCATAATCTGATCGTATTCTATAAGGCCCTGCCTCTGAGAGCACGAGGCTCTCAGAGGACACCTAAATATTAAGAATGACTCCTACTCCCTCCCCCTGGGCCTCACTTCCTAATTTCCATGCAGCTATGAATATATCCATGGATGGATCCATCAATGAAGTTAGCATCATCATGATCCCATCGTTTTCCAAAAGTTTCACCTCTGAAAACATGAGGCATCTGGGGGACATTTGAGGCCTAAACCCTAACATAGAGTATGTGGAAAATGCTGTCGGTAAAATAACCTCAACTAGCAGATACCAACAGGTGAAGCTGGAAAAGATGAAAAGTTTACCAGGGAGAGAAAACTATAAAAACACACCAAAAATAGTGTCAGTATTTTAGCATTTAAAAAATTCTAATTATGGTTGAATTCTCTTCTTAATGTATTTAATATTCTTTCATGGTTTTTCTTTTTTAACTAACCAATTTTTTAAAAAGTACTAGAGAGATTAAAATAATAATAATGTTGAGACACTTGATAGTATATTTAACTGTGGAACAAATTAACAGGAATTAAGACACATGCTTTCTTTCTGAAGAGACAAAGATTGGATTGGCCTAGTCAAAAGTCTATCTGCTTGTGGACAAGAAACTAGACCAAGTAACTTGGTAGTGTTCCTTGTCACAGAACAATACTTGTGTTCTTTCTCAATACAGGGCATGATTAGCATGATCAAAATTCTAAAATAGAAGAGGAAAACATATTTAAGATAACATCATGACAAAAGAAGACTTTGGCAACTCAGAAGCGGTGACAGGCATAGCAGTGCTTTTAATGTCACTATCAGTGTGAGGCCATTGATGATTTGCATACCCCTGGGATTACATTGGGGAAAAAACAGCCACTTACTTCAGTCAGACTGATAAGAGCAGACATGATTGGGATAGCTGGAAGATGCTTGAGGAAGAATGTGCTTAAATTCACAGCTTCATCTGAAGCAGTCTTCTCACATCTCCTTAGGTTACATATTTATTTAAATATCACCAAAAACCTAACCAGCCCCATTTTCAAACTGTTGAGGAATGCAAGCAATAAGAGACAGAAAATGGAAAGTTTATGGTTTATAATTTTCATATCAACATTAGATCTATAACTTCAGCAACAATCACTAGTTTCTCCTTCTTTTTATTTTAATAAAAATAGTACTTAGCCCAAATCCTTTTTAATAATATGTTTTCAAAACATTATTTACAACCCCATTCAATTTATAGGGACATCATGCACAGGCTCAGAATATTGTTATATTTGATGATTTCACACTCTAGTTTCAGAAAGGCAGAAGTTATCAGTAGGTTTAATGATAGCTCTCAAAATGATATGTCTATATCCTAACTGTGAGTGAACTGTGAACAAAAAATTATTTGACAAAATGGATTTTTGTAGGTATAAGTATCTCAAGATGAGATCATGCTTAACTATACAGATGAGCCCTACAACCAGTGATATATGTACTTATAAAACACACACAAAAGAGATATTTAAAAAGAAGGCCATTTGAAAAAGGGCAGAAGAGGTTACAATAATCCAGCGGCCACTGATCATTTCTTTTCCTGGAGGCAGCAAAAGTTGCAAAAGGCAAAAAAGGATTAATCCCTAATTCAAAGGAAGAATAGCCCGACCAGCACCTCAGTTTGTATGTGTGGTCTTTAGAACTGTACAAATAGATTTCTCTTCCACACAATAACAAATGGAAGAGTGCAATAAAGAGATAGAAATTATTTTTTTCTAAACAACCATAATTCTAGAGATGAATAATGTCATGAGTGAAATGAAAACTTCAATAGAAAACATTTGAATCTCATCAAGCAGGAAAATTAATCTGTCAATGCTTCAGTAAATATTTGGAAAGCTGCACATGAAAAAAATACAAAAAACCAAAATTGATTCCTTATCTTATGTGCAAAAAATAGAAAGAAAAGGAAGTAAGTGTTGGGAGTGGGTGAACATTGGTCACACGTGTGAGTGCAGGACAGAGCTAGCATGCCTAAAGCCGTCAAAACACCTCAGTTTTGAGAAAAAACATTCTGCCTGGACAATTTCAGTTATTAGTCACTAAGCAACCTTGTGTCTAGTGATACTAATTTGCCAAGTTATGAATAAATGCCCCACTGCTGTTAGTCAGCCCTTTTACGTGTAACATAAGAGGCCCCTCCACCTGAGCCCAGCTTTCCTCTCTAGTCTTTGTTTTCTAAATCCCCTTGCCATTTTCTCCTGGGGAACCGCTGAGAGACCACTGAGTCCCTGTAAATAAGACCCGTACATTCTACATAAATCAACCGAAATTCAAGACTTAAATACAAGATCTGAATCCATAAAATTCCTATAAGAAAGCTCTATGACATTGGTCTGGATAGTAATCTCTTGGAGAGGACATCAAATTACAGTTAACAAAAGCAAAAATAAGAACTGTTGACAGGACTGTATTAAACTAAACAGCTTCTGTATAGCAAAGGAGAAAAAAATCAACAAAATAAAAGGTATATTAAATAAAATATTTTCAAACCATAGATGTGATAAGAGTGTTACTATTTATAATATAAAAAGAATTTATACAATTCAGTAGCAAAAATAACAATGACAATAATAACCCTATTATAAAATGGCCCTATCTTCCTAGTATAAGAAACTGAAAGAGTAAATAAAATCTGAATGGTGCAATAGATATTGTGAAAGGGAAAGAAACTGCTAGGGAAAGGACAAAACAAAGAAAGAAAAGAGAAAATTGTATATTACATATATATGTATATATATTAGCAAAGATAATGGTACTAATAATTTCTATTTTATTGAAAGGAACACTTAATGCTTAATGTTTCTGACCAATTTTACATGCTTATATCTGGTAATCTGAACAACTACTTTGAAGATAACAATACACAATATAACAACCATTGTGATTTCCTATCATATTGTTTTGAAATTCTGTGTGATTTTTCTTTTTTTCTACTCTCTTTCAAATAAGTGTGGAGGGTCAAAAAATAAAATGGCCGAAAGACCTGAAAAGAAATTTTTCTGATGAAGATCTGCAAATTGTCAATAGATACATGAAAAAATGATCAACATCACCATCAAAGAAATTTGAATGAAAACCACACTGAAATATCATTTCACAAGTGATGGGATTATTCTTGTCAAAGTCAAAAGATGACAAGCACTGTTGAAGATTTAGAGAACAGAGAGTCCTTATACATTGCTGATGGAACTTTAAATAAGTGTAATCATGATTGTAAAATAGAGAGATGGGTAAGCCTCAAAAAATTAAAAGTAGTCCTCCAATAAAATGCATCAATCAAAATTCTGAGCATATTTCCAAAACAAATAAAATTATCATCTCAAATGGATATGTGTTCATTGAAGCATCACTCAGATTAGCCAAAATAAAGAAAAAATATGCATTTATCAACTACCAGTTTCTTTAACCAACACCTTTTATTTTCTTACTCTTTCAATCCCTGAAAACTATTATTCTACTCTATTTCTGTATAAATGCAATAAAATCCTATCTCACATTAACGAAAGACAGAAAATACTGTATTTATAACAATATGGATGAACCTGAAAGATAAATGAAATAAACCAGACACAGAGATATACATGACGTGACTTAGATGTGGAATCTTAAAAGTTCACACTCATAGAAACCAAGAATAGAATGGTAGTTTCTAGGAACTGGAGGGTGGTCACAAAGCACAAATTTATAGTTTTAAGATGAATACTTTTTGAAGGCCTAATGAACAGCATGGTGATTATAGTTAAAAACCATATATTGTACACCTAAAACTTGCTAAGAGAATAAATAAATCTTAAGTATTCTCCTCAAATGCATGAAAAAGGTGATTATGTATCATGATGGATAATCCACTTAGCCAGATTAAACCAGAAGTAGTGGTGCACACGTACATTCCCAGGATGCTGGGAGGCTGAAGGAGAAAGATCACCAGTTTGAGCCCAGTCTGGGAAACTTAGTGAGACTCTGTCTCAAAATAAAAAATATTAAAAAGGCTCGTAATATGTCTCAGTGCAAAGCCCCTCAGTTCAACCCCCAATACCACACAAAGAAACAAAGATATTAGTTTGATATAGTAACTGTTTCACAGTGTATATGTGTATCAAAACATCACCCTGTACACCTTAAATATATACAGCTTTTGTCCATTATATCTTAATAAAGCTGAAAACAATTTTTAAAAGATGTTTAATCATCAGTTACATGCAATTGAAGGTCATCATGGAATGCCAGTTTATATACATTAGATGGGCATAAATTCTGAAGTCTGATAATATATATTTATAATTGTGAGTAGAATTCAGTAACATGTAACCCAGTGTCCATTAACAAAAGGGTCCCTAATAAAACTATGCCACATTCACACAAATGAAATATTATCAGCGATAAAAACTGAATGAAATACAGCTATGTACATTATGAAGGACTCCTACAAAAAATTTCAATTGCAAAGAAACAAATTGTTTAAGATAACATAAAGCAAATCATCTGTACAAATCCAGAAAAACCAAACAATATATTGCACAGAGTGGTAATAAATTTTTAGAAAGAAGAACGATGATAACAAAATCACAAACACTGATTACCTTTGATGGTTTCAGGGGATGTGAGACTTTTAGAAGAATATGCTCACAAGTTCAATAGTAATGATTAAAGTCTAAAGGGTAAGCTGCATATGTGTGTTGATGGGTTCCCATAATATTGTTATGCTTTATAACTTGCATATTTGTTACATTTTTTCACATATAGAAAATATTTGCACCATTTTTAAACAAAAATTGGGGATCACAAAAGAACTGACACAATTTATTCTAAAGGGAGAAATAAAAATTTCAGATAAACACTTACAAAACACTGCTGCTAGAAATAACTTCAGCTGTGTACCTGTGACTTTTGACCCTACCTGTATATTAGAATCACTTGGGATGGTAGGGCTTTTAAAAGAGAACAAGGCCTAAGTTTTCTGAGACCAAATAAATCACAATTTATGGGACTAGTGACCAGTCATAGCTTATTCATTTTCTTTTGCTTCTGTGTCTAACATTGCTAGATGCTCCTAATATGCACTCAGGGTTACAAAGCATCGATATGGAGCAAGATTCCTATTTTACACTGAGAAACCGGGAACAGGGAGAAGTGACTTGTTATATTAGCAGAACACCAAGGCTTCAAACAGCCCACCAACTCATCTATATAATTATACTGTCAGAGAATTTTACCAAACTTCTACTAAAACTGAAAAAGGAGGTGCACAGAGTATAACCTTTTAGAAAAATCTCTTTTCTCAAAATAGCCACCAATCCTCTGGCATCCTAGCCTTCCTCAAACTTTCTGCAGACAATGTTATGTAAAGCTTCACCTTTTTTCCCTCCCTTTCCCGGAGAGACACCCCTTGCTCCGTTTTGCACTTACTGATGTGCAGCAAAGCCCAAGAAATCACCCTGAAGAAGTGTCTTAACAGCCTCGTCCTTGTGTTCATCAGTCTTGGTGGGCATCTGCTGCCCAGATGACAGAGGCCAGTGTGGTACTGACAAATGTGCACGCTCGCCACAAGCAACAGACATTAGAAATACACCTTGCAGCATCTTCTTCCCCAGGCTTTGCCAGAAGACCTCAGTGGCAGCTCAAGCAATGGTGATATTATGGGTTCCCAAATTACACTCACACTGTGCCATCAGACAGCTGTTAACAATACCTAAGGCAACTGGATACGCTCAGGCATCAGCTTTCTGCTTCACCAGGCAGAAAACTGGTGAAGTAGGTGGTGATCCTTTGATTCAATAACCAAGTACTCTTCTGCACACTCTCCTGCAGTTGGTTCCAGAGAGAAATCAGCCAGTCCCTGCTTGGTAGTTCAGCTCAAAGCACCGCCGTTCCTTTCTCTAACAGCCAGAGAGTTAACCCCACCTGTGGAGGATTTATGTCTTGCTCCAGAGGAAAGGACAAACTTACTGAAATGCACCGGATCCAGATCACCCTATCAAGATTATGGTGCCTTGTGCTCCCCAACAACACCCCTCGCTGCTCCCCAACACATAACATCAAGAAGTTATTTTTCCCTCACAGGCTTAATCCTCCTAAATCCAATCACACCATGCACTGCGATAGTTTTACGTCTCTCCTAGATCCAAGCGATGTTAAGATAAATGTTTCTCCATGACAAAAATGTGTCTTTTACACATTTACAAAAAGAAGTAGAGATTAAGTACTTTGTACAGATTTGGATTATTAATTATCATAAGCATTGGCACGTGCCAAAATTTCCATTGTCCTGTTCGTTTTTAATACTTGCTTTATTAAACTAAAATTTGCATATGATACAATTTACAAACTTGAAATGTATAATTTAGTAGAACTTAGCATATTGACAGAGTCATACAGCCATGACCACAATCAAATATAGGTCATTTTTATGTCAAAAGAAAACTCTCTAACCATTAGCTGTTATCTTCCAATCCCTTCCCACTAAATCCAGGCAACCACTGAGGGACTCTCTATCTTCATAGATTTGCCTGTTTGGAAATTTATTTATTTTTAAATTCAAAATAGACCATGTTCATAGCAGCAATAGAGACCTTACCATATGCAAAGAAATGAAAATCCTGCAAAGTGAGCTCTCACACCATACTGGAGTGAAACTAGAACTGAATGCATCTAATCATTCCAATATTACAACTAACTTACTTGAATTTAATATCCATTCATTTCCCTTATGAATCCAGTATACTTTTGTTTAAACTCAAAATCAAAAAGATGGAAGAGAAGGTAAACTAATCCCCAACACAGTCAATTTCTAAATAATTGATAGTTCACTAAGGAAGGAAAATGCATAAGTAAGCTGACGAAAAATAAATTTTTACTGTTTTATTATGTTTCTGTTACAATAAAGAATTATGCTGTTGATACTGAATTATACCACATAATTTAAAGTGAAGGAGAACATTTTGTTTTTTTTAAGAAAAGCCCTGAATATCAGACTTCCTGGTTCAATTACAGATTAATGTTTATGATGTTAGAAGACCTTTTTCATTGAACAAATTTATCAGCTCGCCTGAAAATATGTTTTCTTCAAGTATAAAAAGGATTAACATAGGGCTGGAGGTACAGCTCAGTAGGCTAAGTGCTTGCCGCTGAGCACTAGGGCCCTGAGTTCGATCCCCGGTCCCGGAAAAAAAAAAAAAGGATTAACATAATATATGTTTATACACAACTTTATTTGACGCAAATCAGCCTTTCTATCATAACCAAGGTCCTAATTTTTTATTTATAAGCACAGCATCTTCAATCCAAATAGGGTGCTGGCCCTGTGATTGGAAATGCTGCTACTGTGAACTGGGCAACAAGTTTCAGGTTTATAGTATGATCTAGATTTAGCATTATTGTGCATAACACAGGAGAGAGAAAAACTAGAGTGCATAGGAAGGAAGAAAGTAAGCTAAGCTCTGTGCAGTGAAACGGAATGGAGTGGCGTAACAGTAAAGCAATCCTCAAGAAACTTCAGGAAAAAAGCGCATGGGTAACTTGATGGGGGGCGGTGTCTTGGGAGTGCAGTATCGAGCTCTGTGAATATTTCCTTTGATATCATCCATTTACAAGAGAAATTATGAAAATTATGAAATGAGTTGTCACTGAATTCTCAACTGAAATTTGCTTGTTAAAAGACTGAATGTCACTCATTCTGTATGTGGAGTCAGAATGTGTGGTTTCTTTTATACAAGACACACAAAATATAAATGAATAGCAAAATAAAAGATAAGAGGAAAAAGTGAGAAAACTCACTGTCAAATGAGAAGGGGATTGAGAGATGGATGGGGGAGACACGGGGGATATAAAGGGGAACTAAGCTGTGTTATGTACATGTACCAGCTTCACACAAAGAATGTAAATATTACACACTGCAAATGGGTCCTAATAAAAATTTAAAGTTTAAAAGCATCAGAGGAAAGACGGAATGAGTCCCTGGTTAATAGATTAGTTTACAAAATATCAGGGTCTCACACAAGCCCATTCTATCAAGCTAGGTATTGCCTGCTCACTCCCTCCACTGCGGCTTTAATGCAGCAGAGATCTAGAACATTCTGAGTTGTCTGCACCAGGAATAATAATGGGTGACATATGTTTTTCTTCTTTACATTCTGCAAAGACTTTCACGTTACCTTATTTACATCCCTCACTCTCGCTCTTGTTAACATCCAAGAAATACAGGAAACAGAAGTAGGCTCTTCACAGATGAGAACGGGATCTAGCAACAGAGAGGAAAGGGAGAAGAAAAGGGACAGGAAGAACGAGGAAGGAGAGCTGCGTGGATGCACCAGCTCCCCAATGACTGTGTTCATTATGTTATGAACATGAACTAATAAGAGATAGATTAGATAGGGAGATAGATGTCCAAAACACAAGAACGTGAGAAAGAGCCGATAAAAACAGAAGAAAATTAGTTTATCTCAGAATGTAGGCACTCTACGATTGTACCAGTGTCACAGGCAACAGCTATGATTTGAGTGGGAGGAGAAGGATCAATATTTAATTAAACACATTAAGCAGAGGGAACAAACACACATGGATATTAGATTTTCAAGAAATGTGTATAAAAATAAATTTGAACCCTATTACCCTAAAACCAAAAGGTTTAAAGCTGCAAATCTTCCTCTCAGAACTTATTTTTCAACAACTGTTGCATTTGCAGTGTCACCATGGTGTAGGAATATAATTTCTGGTTTGTATAAAGCTTTACCATAGAGTTAAGATGTCTATTTGAGTTCAGCTTTTCTTTAACAAGAAATGTTCTTAAATATTATTTTCATAATCTAAATGATAATATGCATCTTTTTTATACAAAATGCACGTTGGAATTATTTGTGGCTCAGCTTGGCAACTTATTCTTATGGCCATGCTTCTTGAGTGATGGGAGCAGGTCACCTGCGTACTGACGCCTGGGTCTCACCTCCAGAAGCCTGTTGCGTTAATGCATGTGGGGTGTGGGCTAAGCATGAGGATTTTTAGAAACTCCCTGTGGTTATGATGTGCGCTCAAGATTGAGAACCACGAACCTAGACTCATTAAAGAGAAATTTCTGGTTGTGGACCTGGATCTACTCATAAGAACCCCAGGTGACTCTTAAAACACAACAAATTATAAGAGTATGAAAATGTTTATTTACACATAACTGAGAATGATTCAAAGATACCCAAGTGTGTCAAAATTCAGCATCCTCTACTCCTTCAGTTTCTCCCTAGGGAAGGGGCAAGACTAATTCACTAGGAGGTAGGCTTATTAAACATATCTGTTTAGAATACCTTGGAACTTCCAAAGGATTTCTTTGTCATTTAGCTCATGTAACACAAAACGATCTTATTATAATTCTTATTTTTAAATATTAGAAGATTTAGCTTCAGGGCTTGAGACTCACACCCTAGCTAGAAATGGTGAAATTTTAACATTAAAAAAAATGGTGATTTTTTTTTCCCCTGGAAAACCTACTCTTTCTCCTATATAAATGATGATAATATTTCCTAGAAGGGAATTCTAATTCCTGGTCTGATAAAGATACTAAATTTTAAAATATCCATATTTCATATTCAGGACTTCTCCTTAGTCTTCCTACTTAGATACTTACAATCATTTTATAAATGATAATATTTACATACTGTATGCTACAGTTGACAACATTTTACACAAAGATGAGACATAGAATATGGATTATCATAACTAGTATCATTTTGAACTCATAGATCATTGTTTTTACCTATGGTTCCCTAGTGCCCAGCAAAAGAAAATACAATAAATAGCTATTAAATGATTTGGGTCAGGCCTAATATTGGTACCTTACCTGATACCCTTTGTAAAGTTTAGATCTGAAATGTGACCCCAAAACCTCACATTGCAGAGATGTGGCTGAGTTAGAAGGACCATGCCACTGAGGGCAAGACCTGAAAGCGTCTATCTCCCTTCCACACTCTTCACTGTCTGGAAGACTGAACTACAATACTTAAAATAAGATCTCATACAATCCCAAAATATATTTCTCAGCCTTTAGCAACTCTGAATGTACACAATGTTTACCATCTTCAATGAAGATCATGAATGAATTTTGGAATACATTGTGGTAATGTATTGCTTTCCCTGGGTCTGATATTATCCAATGTATTATATCTGGGATAAGCACAAACAGCCATTGGCTTCAAAGTTTTAAAATACTTTTCTTCCAACATTATTTCCTCCCAATTTGTATTGTGGTAACATATACGGAACGCACAATTTACCATTTTAACTCTTTCAAGTGTACAGTTCAGCGGCATTAAACACAGTTGTCATCACCATCCACTTCCAGAATGTGCTCAGAATCCCAAACAGAAGCTCCGTCCTGTTAAACCATAGCTCTCAGCCCCTTGTAACCTCTACTTTACTTATTTCTCTATAAACCTGACTGTGCTAGCTAGATCTCTCACATACGTACAACTGTGCAATGTTTTTGTGTACTTGTCTGGTTTTAACACAATGTTTGTAAGATTCATCCCTGTTGTAGCATGTAGCAAAATGCCATTTGTTTTTAAAGCTGAGTGTCATCCCCTTATATGTAGGTACCACATACCTCTACTGGACATTTGAGCTGTTCCTGTCCCCACCCCTCCTTCCTGGAGACTGAACTTGGGGCCTCACGCATGCTGGGTAAGTGCTCTACCAGCAAGGTCATGCTCAGCCCTTTTTAATCTTTTATCTTGAGTCAGGATCTCCTTAATTGTCCAGGCTGGCTTTCAGCTTCTGATTGTCTTGGTTCTACCTTTTAAGCAGCTGGTATTCCAGGTATATACCACCATGCCCATCTTCCCTCTCTGCTTTTCTTTTAATAATGGTCATCCTAATAAGTGTGGATTTAATGTTTTTATAATTTTCTTTCTTCAAGAATGTTGAGTTAAGTAAATTCTTCTTCACTCAATTTATCTAATATTCTCCAGAATGAAAATTTTGAAAGCCTTTGTAAGAGGGATGGATTTTTCTTGTTTTTTTATGTTTTATTTTATATTTATATTATATTTTAACAATAATGCCAGTGACTAAAGGGAATAATAAGTAGTTACTGATTTCTTTTCTGAAAATACGTAAAAATTGACTAAATAATAGCTGTTGAGATGTATTATTTGCTGAAGGGAAACATACAAACGGGAGGACTCTATTTTCCTCTTATCTTCCTTTTCTCTCATCTATAAGCGTATTTGAAAACATTTTCAATCCGTTGGCTGGTCCATTCTCTTTTTTAATTTTTACAGTGCACATTTTCTCAAGAGAGTATATTTATTTTCTTTTTATTCTATCAATACGATGATATTCCAGAAAGGCTGACTGCTGCTTTGGATAAACGAAACCACACAAATGTTCACAAAACACAGGGCTCAAAAAGAATACTAACAGGAATGCAGGCCAGGTTGGCATGAATGCCTCTGGATTCTGCCGTTCAGTATAACTAGAAAGCTAGTATCTTTTGTCGTGGCAAAGGAACTGTGGCTGGACGTTTCCCAGGGTCTGTTCAGAAGCCTGGTCCCGGTGCGGCAGTGTTGACTTGAGGGAGCCTCTAAGATGTGGGGCCAGCTGGAGAGGAGGGAGGCCTTGAAAGGACTGTGTGGAGCTCAACGCTCCAAATTCTTCAGCGGTTAGAAAGCGTGGCCACGCCCACAAGCCTGGCGCCAGTCTCTTCCGGTTTCTCTGACAGGCTGTCATGAAGCAAGGGGGGCCCTCAAGGGAGGCCAAATAGACGAGGTGGGCTGATCTTCAACTGTCAGCGTTCCAAACTGTGTGCTAAAACAACCTCTTGTCTTTACAAAGTACCCATCTGAGGGATTTTTGTTTTAATAGTAGGAAACAAACAAAGACACCGTGTACATGCCTTCACTCCTTGTGGGAGTTGATACATGTATAGAATATATTTTGATTCCTTCTCATCCTGTGTCCCTCCCTGCCTCCCCTTCCCTCCATCTCCTGATCCCTTCCCGTGTGAGGAAGATCCATCTCCCTGCTTACTATTATCCACCTTTTATTTTGCTCGTTACTTATATTTTGGTTTTAAGTTTGTGTGTCTGACTTATTTCATTTAACATTATAGTCTCAAGGTGCACCTACAAATGACTCAAGTGTATCTTTTTTTACAGCAGAGTAGTACTCCGTTGGGTACAAATGCCACATTTTCTGTATCCTTTCCTCCCATACCTTTATAATCGTGACCTCTTGCTCTCCTCCCTAAACTCTGCCAATCTCAGATCTGTTCTTCACTTCTATAATTTTTAAGTTCAAGAATATCTTATAAAAGGAATCATATGGTGTCTTTTAGAACTGGCTTTTTTCACTCAGCATGATGTCTTTCAGATTCATCAAATTTGTCTCATGTATCAATAGTTATTGTTTTTTACTGCTGAGAGGCAGTCCAGAGTATAGTCATATTACAGTTTATTTAACTCTTAACTCATTGCAGCACATCTGGGTGTGTTGAGGTTTTGGCTGTAATAAACTGTGAAGAGCAGTCATGTGCCAGTTTTCACAAGAACATCTGCGCGCCCGTGATCTAAGTATTTAGTAAGTAGGTGAGTCTCCTTGACTCTCTCTTTCCCTTCCACTATGATACACAAATAACAAGAGGACACTAAGGATGACTGTGAAAGGCACAAAGTGAGAGATGCCAGTTTGGGAATCACTAATGGAGAAGAGCCTCCTTTTGCTAGGAAAAGCCACCTTGAACAGTTAAACGTTTTTTATAGAAGGTTTAGCAGAGCACTGTGACTAAGGTGTCAGGTAAGTGCAATGTTGGTCTCCATGGTGAGTCATATCGATTCCTGCTAGTTTGGGTAATTTCATCTGCAATGTAAGAATAAAATGTGCTCTTCCCACACCTGTGTATACAAAATCAAAGATGACGTTGTCTTATATTTGGGATAATCTATACAGCAGTTTGACCTCTCCTATCTAAAATCCCTAACATACTAAACAAACTCCAATGAATGCAACTTAGCAACTAAGAATTTTTTGGAAATCAAATTGCATTCATAAGAATAGTTTTTACAGATTTTAGAAATTTTCATAAAACTTATTTGTTCAGTAAATAAGCAACATTATTGCATTATTACAGCAGTAATGTGGGTTGTGGAAGTAACCTTGACAAATGATCCTCGCAGGAAATATCCCAGCCCATTTCCTTGTTTTTAGTTCGCTTATATTGCATTTGATCTTCCAATGAATTTAACACACATCTCCTGCTCACCTAACCCCTAGCACAGTACTTCTCAACTTAAACTGATTCAAGATTACCTGGAAGGCTTGGTACAATCAGATTGTTGGGCCCTATTCACAAAGGTTTTTTTTTTTTTTTTTTAAATTCATTTGTATTTTTAACAAGTTTCCCAGGTGATACTGAAGCTCTTGATCCAGAAACCACACTTTGAAAACCACTGACCCAGAAAATCAGAAAGATAAACTTAGAATGTTTTTCAAACAAGAGCAGCAAGACCCTGAAAGGCTACATGAAATCATCTCTATTGAGCCAAATAAGTGGCATTAAACAGCCAGACTTTGTAACATCTGGTTTGACCAGGCAGGAAGAGAGATCTATTTTTTGATTGGTTCTTTGGTTTTTCATCTGCATCATCTCTGATGGAATTTTGGCAGGCAGATCATAAAAGTTACCTAATCTAACCTTTTCACAAAGCAAGGGACTCATCTATACCCAAAATGAACAAGGATCTCACCCTAGGACTTGGCACTCCTGGGTATGGGTAACAGACCCTTTTGTTCCCTTCAAGTGGTTGAGTGTGTCAGATGAGAAAAGTCTAGTTAAACGTGAGTTAGGATCCCAACTTAGACATAAGAAAATGAAACTTTAAAGTTTAAAGTAATCTTATAAACTTCTCACATTTTTTTCCGTTGCACATTACTCAAAATAAGAGGAAATAAAGTCATTTAAAAAGAGTCAAAACTTTTTTTATAGAAGGATTAGCAGAGCACTGTGACTAAGGCGTCAGATAAGTGGAATATTGGTCTCTATGATGAGTCAGATCGATTCCTGCTAGTTTGGATGATTTCATTTGCAATGTAACACCTGCGTATACCAAATCAGTTGGTAAACTAACATAATCAATGAGTTAGCCATTATTGGCCTAATTATTAATATCTGCACTTTTATTTAGCTAATATACCATTATTGCATACTGTTTCATTTCTTAGTCTCTAGGTTAAGCACTCATAAATATCTGGTATATAAATGCCCCTTGACCCCTTCTTGCCTTTTCACAGTTTATAGAAACTTTATAGATCAGGAAAATGTCTGTTCCTTTGGAATTTCAAACCACAGCGCCTCTTGCCTTTCAGTCTCATCAAAGCTCTTCATAATGACGGCCACCCCAGCCTTACATCTACTTGGAAGCAATGAAAGTCTAGCCTGACAGGAGAGTAGCAGCTCTTCTCATAGTGGATGACTGAAATATTTAAGCACCCTGCTCTGGCTCATCCTGCCTGTCATACATGTCAGAGATTTCCCTTGTTTCTCTGCTTCTTTTCCACAACCAGCTTCAAAGTATAATGTTTTCCAAAATCCTAGAGGGATTTAAGATTAATCGCATTTGTCTTGCACTGAAAAAGAGTACCACTGAGTAAGACATTTCATCTTACTTTGTCAGGACCTTTTACAAAACATCAGATAGAGTCTGCTTGGCCAACCTAGTGTTCCACCCTAAGTCCTTTTGCATCCTTCCTACAAACTGGGGTCTCTTTCAACCTCCATTTCCCCTTAACCACCAAATCCAGACCAGTCGCGGTGCTCTTCTCAGGTTGTGCTAACACTCAGCCCAAGGTCAGGTCTTGTTCCTGTTCTCCCAGACTCTGCTGCCAGTTTAGGAGCAGCTCCGAGCTGGTACAGCAGACTGTTCCTAGCATCTCTGCCCTGTCTCCTAAAGTACGTCCTCTCTCACTTTCTCTTCAGATGACCTAGACTAAGACACCTCCTAGACTTGCCCTGGGTCCTTCAGCCCTTGCAGCAGTGGAACAGGGATGGTCATAGCATAACATGAGTCCTCCACCCTCATGACAACACCTGCTTTACTGCCGGCTGGTTCTTCTGCAAGTCTTCTCTGGCCTGAGTGGATGGATTTTGTCACCCCCTGAGGGAGATCACAAACAGGCAGAACTGGATTGCAAACTGCTGTCTTTAGAGGCAGTAGCCCATTTTCTGCTGCTCTATCCAACAGATGAAATATTCTGGAGTATTTTCATATTTTCAGCATGTTCAGACCAATGGTGTTGTTAACTTCAGGATCTGTGTAATGCTGCCCTTCTCTTCTGCACAGCCCTTCTTACCTAGCAAGATGACTGGTGACCGGCAGCATGAGTACTGGCTTTTCCTCCAGTGAGAGGACCTATCATTGTCACTGGTAAAAAGGGTTACACCAACAGATTACTGGGCCATTCCAAACTTTTTCATTCACTGAAAGGCCCAGAAAGTTTCCCAGATGATACTGAATCTGCTGGTATGGGAACTACACTCTGTTAACCCATAAAAAGAAAAGCTCTAATGAAGAATGAATGTTTTTCTAAAGTGTACTGATTAGGGAATCCATCTGTAATCAGTTTTCTACATTCCCACACAGGAATCCCATTCAATAATTTTTAAAGCAAATATGCCTTATGATGAGCTATTCAACACCCTTACTACCAGTGAGTTTTAGGGGACAAACAGTCCTGTGAGAGTAGTTTTAGAAATAAAAAATAACTGTGGGTGAGGCTGCTCAAGAGCATGTTTAGTCCCATCATCAATCAAATTTTTGTCTGGTTCTAGTACAAAACAGAGCCCCACTCAGTTATTCGACTTGGGCTTTCCCCAAACACGCTCCCCCTGTTGTGTTTGCCCCTTGAGATAAAGATGGAGTCAACTCCAAGGACTTTTAATGTGTTCACTGGAAATGGCAGAACCACCTCTTCAGTGCTTTCCATTTCTCTTTTTATTTGCAAAATTTCAAGCCTAAAATTATTACAGTAAATATTGGTGCACTTACACCTAGAATAATCAGTTACTTTGCCACATTTGTGTTTGTTCTCTTTGTCTCCATATATGTATATATAAAACATATATATTCTTCCTTCACCATTGGGACATTAGTTGGGACGTAATAGTCACCACTACATGTCTCAATAAGTAGTCACCAATGGAACTATTTACATAATTAGCCAGTGTGCTAATTCTAAAACAAAGTTTCTAAGACCGTTGTTATAGTTAAGAAAACTAATGTTAACTGAACATGTAATCTAATGTACAGTCCATATTCAATCTGTTCCAATTGTTCCCAAAACCTCAAAGTGACTCTCAGTTTTCTTTCCCTTCTATTTTTTATTCCAGTGTCCAAATTCTGTGCATGACATGTTGTTGTTGTCTCTTAACTCTTTAAATATTTCTTCTGCTATGTTTGTGTTTCGTGATGTTAATTTTCTTAAACATATCCAAGGCTAGCTGTCTAATTGTTTCACTTTCTGTATTTGGCCGATTGTTTCCTCTGATTTGATTGCAGTCATCACATTTGGTGAGAATGACCTAGGTAATATTACCTCAGGTCCAAAGATACACAATACAAGGTAGTCTTATTGCCATGAACCACACAAATAAGGTGACTTGTACCATAAAGGTACACTTTTTCCGTAATAATAGATAAGCGATTGATGATTGGAGCTCTGAGACTGTGCACGTACCCTCTTCCCCACCATCCCTCTCCCAAAGGTGTAGTACCCGCTGACGACCCACTTCTCATCATTATTGAAGGCTTGCAACAACCTCACTATTCTATCTATTAGTTACCATTTCTTTGGGGGGAAATAATCTCCAAAACGAGGTTTGAAAAAATCATCATAGACTTAATATTTTACTCTTTATTAAATGTTGTTTAGATCTGTTATTATAATTATTCTTTTGATGTTCAAATTATTCAGATTTGGAGCTCTATTCAGTGTACCCCAACTCCTAGAGATGAACACATCTTAAAAGTAAGCATTAAAATTAACGGAACCTCAGAACCCTTATATTGCCTTTTGTTTTCCATTTTAAACCACCCCTATAAATTTCACATTGTTGTAATTATAACACAGGTATTTTTGTTTTTCTATCTTTTTTTAAAAGACCAGACATAACTTTGAAATTTCATATCACACATAATAAAGCCAAACCCTATCACCAATTAAAATTTCTAACCATTAATTCATTTGTATTATAAATAAAGGATATGGACCTCTGTTTGAAAAAAAGAAAGTCACAGAACACAAAATAGAATATAATGAAATAAAGGGTTTTTTTCCACTGAGGATTCCCAGTCTCACTACTCCAAACAACTTATTCTTCATACCTTCTGGCGTTCATTTAAGAAATCCCAGATTCAAAACAATAAGTTTGGGCCAATCATTTGCTTGTGAATTTACAGCAACAAGCAACTATACTGGAGTGCCTCCCAGGTGTATCTGAGTAAGAGGGTCCTGTCATCCCCTTGCCAGCTGACTTTCTTTAATGTATGCATAGTATTTCACTGTGCAGTTGCAGCGTGGGGTAATTAACTAGAGCCATATTGCTTGACAATTTCGATTAACTAGCTTATTGCAATGGCTGTGTCTAGATGTCCTTCCAAAGCCTCACGCGGTCATGGGTGGGGCTTTTTCAGAAGAGAGTGAATCTAGAGTGTGTGAAGTGGGGGTTCAGGGTGTGAGATTACTAACTAAATCAGTCCACTGATTTGTTTGGCACCCACCCTAATCCCGGTAGCCTAGGTAGAGTATAATATGGGCAGAAAGAAGCTGTAAAGGTCTCTTGCTTGCTTTGCTATCTTCTGCCCGCTATGAACTGTTTTTCCTCTGCAGTGCCTGTCTGCCAGGCCATGCTGCCCTGAAGCCGGCTGATTATGGCCTCAAGCCTCTACCAACTGTGAGCTATATAAACCTTTCCCCCTTTAACTTTAGGTATTGGGTATTTTGTCTCAGCACAAGAAAAATAACTAAGACATTTAATTTTTATTATTTCAAAGAATAGCCCAGTATTAACTGCACATATAGCTTTGCGTTTGTGTGACAGTATGCATTTAGAAGGACTATTTAGTACTACAATTTCTGAGTCAAAAGATGAGGGCATATGTATATTTTATTTTGAGAGATCTTGTCCGGAGTATATGAGTTATCTCTTTCCCATACACTAGAAAACACTGTGAAATAGCAAAATTTTTACCTGTGGTGTATTCCAATATAACAAGTGAAAATGAAGTCTCATTTCTTTGAACATGAGATTGAGCATCTTTTATATGTTTATAAATTTTCTATGTTTTTGGTCAATAGCTATCTCTGTGAATTTTTATTGAATTATGTAATTCTTCCATGATTTTTAAGAACTTTATACATTAGGAAATAAGTTTTGTTGAATAAAATATCTTCTGTCCTCTTTGTCATTTATCTTCTGATTGCTTATGATACATGTTCCATATGTAGTCAAATTGATCAGTCTCTTTCTATATGACTTATTAATTAGAAAGTCTCTTCCCATTTGTTACCATATTTTAAAAAGTAAGTGACATTATCTTCTAATATTCTTATGCAGTTGTATTGTTACACTGTATTCTTTTATTCATGGACACTTAATATAATGAATTTTTGACTATCTTAATTTTTCCCCAAATGGCTAGTCTAGGGCTTCACAACATACTTAATCGGCCTCATTAACTTGAAAGGCAACTCATATTCTACACTAAAACTTCTCAAATGTATTTTACCCTATTTGTTTCCATTAATATGTCTCTCAGTTAGTGCATCAGAACTGATGGAGGGAGAGAGGAAGCAAAAGAACTAAGATGCAATAAGTATATGTACCAAATCCCCGCCATGTATGTGCTCATTAGTGTCCCAAACATGCACTAATAAAAATATTAAAAAATGTAAAACAAACACAAAGATATAAATGTATGTGCTTGTTGGAATTTGTAGTCTGTCCCCTTAAAATTAGGATTGGGGCTGTAGAACCACACAGCTTCCATTCAAATGTTGACTCTGCCACTTACTGCGGGGCCTTTGGCATATTATTTAAAACTCTCTCTGTGCCCATTTTCTTATCTATGATCAGGATACTAATAACAATTATCTCATGAGGTGTTAGGAAGTACAACTGATATTCATACAAAATCCTTAAGTCAGGTATTATAAAGACCAATTGTTTAGTAACTGTTGCCTTTTTCTTTCCAGAAAGTTTTTTCTGGCTCTTATCAGATTTTCAGGCTATTTTTGACTTGACAATTTTCAGACTTTCTGTGATAGAAGCTTGTAAGATGGTCACCAATGACCTGTGACCCCTAGAATTCATGCCCTTGGGTGGTCTCCTCTCACAGTAAATGGGACTAACTCATGTAACCAGTAGGATGTTGCAGAAGTGACGGTGTGTGACATGCAAAGAGAGATCATAAAAGACGTGTCTGCTTCCAACACCCTCTCTCCCTTGGGTCACTCATCCTAGAGGAAGCCAACCACCACATTATAAAGACACTTAAATACTTTCTGAAGACCACAGGAAGGAAACTGTTGCCTACCGCAAACAATGATTCCCACAACAGTGAACCACTTTGGAAGCAAAATATCTTCCAGCCCACCTCAAACCTCTGAGTGACAGGAGACCTCACTGCAACCTTAGGAGAGA
Source organism: Dinomys branickii (assembly GCA_004027595.1). Classification (NCBI taxonomy): domain Eukaryota; kingdom Metazoa; phylum Chordata; class Mammalia; order Rodentia; family Dinomyidae; genus Dinomys; species Dinomys branickii. The sequence goes on along the minus strand of PVLD010002625.1, from coordinate 79,296 downwards.
ACTCAAATTCAGAACCACACAGCTATGCAGCTCCCAAAGCCTTGACAGACATAAACAAAATGAAATAATAAATCTCTACTGTCTCTGGGTTTCAGTTACTTCTTTATGCAGCAGTATATAGCTCACACCATCTTATGAACAATTTTATGTATTGGGAAGGCACTGAAAGTATAGATTCATTTTAGAACTGACTGACTTCCTCATAATATTGAATATTCCTATATAGAGATAAGTAGAATCTCTATGTTACTATTAACTTTTTTTTTTTTTTTTTGGTACCCGGAATCGAAGTCGGGACCTTGCGCTTGCGAGGAAGGCGCTTACGCTGCTGAGCTATATCTCCAGCCCACTCTCTATGTTACTGTTAGTTCAACAATTTTTAAAGGGTATTTTAGGTTTTATTCCTCTAGGTCTGGGGTATTTTAGTGTTTTGTATCTATTATATCTCCTTCCATTTTATTCTCAAAATTATGCTAATACTATAAATTTCAAGTTATTAAATTTCTATGAATTTTTATCCAGCCAGCTTACTGAATCCTGTCATTTTTAGTTGTTGAATAATTGATTGTTCAGGAGTTTTCAGATATATAATCATATCATCTACAAAAAATGATAATTTTGCCTCATATTTTCTTTTTATAGCTCTGTTTTCTCCCATGTAATTCTATTGAGCAAGGTAATAAAATCAGTTCTAAAAATATAGAAGATATTATAGACTATCAGTATTTATCAGCTTGATTTCTTCCATTATGCTGAACATTGTTACAGTTACAGACCACTGTCTCCCTAGTTTGGTTGAAATGGTTAACAACTGTATTTTATAAAATGTCATTTTAATAAAAATATGAATAATTTTAAAAATTGCACATCAAACCCTGCTTTCAAGTTCTAGGCAACAACTAAAAAACGTAAGACATTCTGGTCATTGTCCATTATGCTTCACGTATTATTCTTAATCCTACTGGGGCTTTCACCAAAAAACTTTATTAATCCCTAACCCATAGACAGTTAGAACTACAGAAATAAATAAAAACATGCCTTTTAATGAAAAGATTAAAATTGAAAGGGAGAAATGCCTTCACACTGCTTGGGAAAAGAAAACCTTCCCAAGCAGCTTTTAGTTTGGTCACTTTCAGGAGCAATGTAATTTCTGAAACATTGAAGTTGAGAAACAAATTGCAAGATGCAAGTGGAGAGAGAGGAGCAACGGAGCACATTGCTGAGGCCCAGGACAGTGAGAAAAGCTGCACTGCAGCTGACAAATTGATTTTTAATAACATCTGAAGCTTGCAAACCCTGTCTCTTCCTTGTGCCACACACGAGCAGCTGTTAAAACGCCCTCCACGGATTTTCAATTTCATTATTATATCCACACGAAGGAGAAAAAGCCAAAATAACAACCAGGCAAAGTAAAAGGTTCGTTATCACCTGCAGTTGTTTAGTGTCAATTTTTTCCTTATCTATTGCTAACAGAAAAACAACCAGCACTTTACACAGACAGCAAAATGAACATCTAAGTTTAGAGTCAGAGATCTCGAATTTTACCAATTCTAATTCTGGAAACGTATCTTGCACACAAATGATATTTCTGCTTGAGACGACCTTTTCTTAAGCTTTACAGATAAACATTATGCCAAGACTTTCCAAAGTGACTTCTCACAAAGCCAGATTTATCAGCAGGTTTGATCAACACCAGGAAAATCATCTCACACCAAACACTGCAGGATTTATGAGAGGACAGACCACGACATGACGATAACGTGTAAGCTGGCTTTTCTGTGCTTCACTTGGAACCAGAGACATGTTCAGCTCAGACCTTTTCCAGTCTCAGCATCTGTTGTGAGTATGATGAAAAATAATAGACCAAAAAAAATTGGATGTATTTCAAAGGTAATTTCACTGGTCTGATTTAATGTAGCTACAAGATTCATATTAATGATAGCAAGAACAAGAAAAGACCATCTAATCCAAGCGAGCAAATTTTGTGATTGCTGAGTTGCTACAGATTTGGGATCCACATTTAGGATGCTACAGAACATTCTGCACCCAACTATGCCCTTTCAAAGAATAGAGTAAGATTTGTTGCAGTGTCTTAGTCAATAACTACAAAGAAAGAATTTCATTTTTACTTTCACTACCATCTGAACTGGAGTTATATGCTTCCCTTTGAAATAAATACTTTGTTAATTTCCTGTATCCCCTGTGAGAACTCCATTTAGCATTTACACCAGCAACACTGTTTTTTAAGGGACTGGTTTCTCCCTAAGATTTTGCTCCACAAACTTTATTAAGGTCTTGGTATTAACAATTCAACCATGTTTTCTTTCTTTAAAAAAAATCTCTTCTTTTACTTCTGCTGAACCTAAATTTAAAAAGTGGCTCAAATTTTTGCCTTCTGTTGCAATGAAGTTCAACAACACGTATTTGAAAAATAGACTTGCTTTAAAGAAACGTGACTGGCAAGCTAAGCCTTGCATTAAGCCATATCATAAATATACTTCCACAAGGTGAGCAAATCCTCAGACTCTCAGTCTTCGAGGCTTTTAAATACTTCCCTTTCCAGGAAAGGCTGGTGTGATAACATTCTGTTTAATTTTTTTAAGCGGTATGCAGCATTATTGGAGAGAACTATTTAGGAAGAGAGAGAGATAAATTTAAACAAACAATATGATTCCAGAGGCTTTTCATGGTTTTAGTCCTCAATATGGAACCCAGGGCCTAGCACATGCCAAGCACACACTCTAACACTGAGTTATAACTCCTTCAAAAATAAATACAATTACCAAACAAAGAAACAAGAGCAATCCTGCAAAAAATGAACCACAATAACTTCGGATAAGTTCTTTAAGAAGAAAATAAGGCAAAACAAACACATTTGACTCTTGACGCTTATCTCAATTTCTGGAGGAAAAGCTGAAGACCTTAGAATAGGTTGTTATGCTTTTTAACATAGCCAACAAATCTCCACCAATAGCGCAGAAATGTTAACCAGAAATCATGCTCATATTTTAAAATTACTATAAATTCAGAAAAGAATTGGAGTTGAGCATTGGGCACGTGAAATCAACTTTTTATGTTTATGAATTTCTACTTTGTGGAGTGTGACATTTAGGTCAGGTATAACCAGTCAGTTGGCATTAAATCTAAGTTTTGTAAACCCTAAACCTGTTGAATATCTTTTCCTGTGGATTGTCCATATTCAAAACTTCCCAGATTTTTGCTGGTGATATGAAACAGTAAATCCAACTTCCTAAAGACACTATGACTAAATACCAGGCTTTTCTTCACTTTTATTTCTCTTTGAGGGAAAAAGTCTACCCCCAAGCCTGGTAGATAAAAAGAGGCTGGCTTTTCCAGTAAGCACCACCACTGTAACTATGCCTTGGGAAATAAGATGAGATATTTGAAAGCTCAGCTATTTTAAGAGCCCTGGAACCTAGTTCCCTGGTTAGCAAAATAGATACCTGCAGTGTTTGTGCAGACAAGTTCAGGCCTTCTGCGAGGGGCCCTCACAACACTGCACTTGGCAATTTATTTCATTAACTCTACAAGTACACATATTAGTTTCAGTAACCTTGACAAACAGATGTTTGGAAAAATGCTATGAAAAGCATATTTGCCATTTATGTCACAACCAGAGTTATGTTTCATCTCACATAGTTAGTCATTGATTATTTCTGTTTCAAATACTGAAATACTTTGAGATACATTCCCTTAGACCCTCTAAATATGATACAACCATGGCTCTCAGTGTTACGTGAATAGCCAACACCTCCTGATGCAGAGTAATTGGAACTACAATAATAGGCCCTCAACTTGACCCTAATGGATTTTCAATGTTACACTTCCCTAGATGGCCTTCTCTTTTGCAGAATCTATAGCCAACATCCTTCAATTTTCCAGGAGAGTGCTGCTATAAACTACAGAGAAGCAAGTGTCAGTGGTTTTACATGACCTGGAGAGTATCTAAGGCACCTCCTTCCTATTTTGCTGATTCCACTGGTAAGAATTCTCTGTGTGTTATTAACATTTATAGTTATCTGTCTCTTTGTTGAATGCCTAGTTTATGCCCTAGTGTACTAGGTACTAGAGATTTAGGATCCATGCTCTTTAATCGCCATGAAGTCTACCAGCTTCAAGTAGATACCAATAACTAAATTATAACCGTATAGTGTATGTCCATACATGCTGATCCATGGCCCATTTTAACTGTGCTAACTCAAGTTTTAGCAAATTTCTGATTCTCCAGGAGGAACAGATAAACATTAAATTACAGTACCTGGTTGTTTTTTTTTTTTTTACTTTATCATTGTTATGTAATATCTAGCATGGTCACAGTCACAACTAATTCCAAGAGAGAATTTCAGAATAGATAAGCAATCAAATTACCTTACTCTTGTCATACAGGATACACATGAATGATATGGTATAACATTGTTCTATAGCACACAGTATGAAATGTAAATGGTAAATGTGGGTGTAGCAAAAATAAATTCTACTGGCCAAATAAAGTTTTTATACACCGAATGGTTTTTAAAGCCATTCGTAGAACAAAATCTTCATACTATTTCAAAAATAATATTGGGTACTAGATATATGCATATACACTTAAAAATTAATCTAGTCACTATGACAAACATGCTTTAGAAAAAGCCATCTAACCTGATAGAACAATGCCCTGAAACTATGAGTAGAAACATTTCAGGTAAATTGCATGAGGTTATTTTGTTTTCTAAGTAATGGCATTTCTCAAGAACGGATGGTAGCCTTATGAAAAGCAAGGCAACATGAGCTCACTTTAAGGAAGCTTCCTATTGCAGGCTGCCTAATTTAATGCAAATATAGCTCCAAAGCAAAATGTTCCCAGCACCCCACATCCCAGTGTTTCCCAAATGCTGACATAGTCTTTGCTGTGGGGTGTGGGGGGCGATTACTACTAACTCAAATGTTTCTTCAACAAAAATCTTGAAGATAATTTTACTAGAAAAATGTGACCACCTTCTATTTCTTTTGTAGAAGACTGATCCTTACACAATTGAAATCATTCCACATTCTGCCTTTATTATTTATATGTGGGCAAGGACATAATAATGGAGAAATCCAAAAGATCATGCTGCAAGATTTCTCATCTATCTCTGAGCAAAACAGACATTCATATAATACCTCAATCAGCAAGATCATCGCAGAAGCCCAACCCTGTTCGCAAGCAATGACCTTCATTAAACAGAAATATCCAATGTGAAACTGACATCAAAAGAAGCAACTTGAAATACAGACCAAACATTTCTTTGTAATAGAAGACAGTTCAAGGTCATTGTGTGCCACTATGTACCACAGAAGAGATAATCAATTCAATAAATATACCAAAATGCAATGTGACCACTCACTATGTTTAAAAGTAACCAATGAATAGCAAAGAGAAAGAGGAACAGCCAGATCTCTAACTATTCACTAGGCCAGAGGGTGTCATTTAACACGAAGATCATCAGCTTTGGTGTCGCACCTATCAACTACCAGATGTCTGACTCTGGGCAAGTCTTGGAAACTTTTAAATTCAATCTGGTAAATGAAGATAATTACCCCTCTCTTACAAAAGGCTTTTTCCTCCCAGTTCTCTTTATAAGCTTTATTCTTGCAATTATAAGTAAGAATTATGAATAAGAAATGATTACACTGATTGTAGAGGAATAGTGAGACAAATCACTATTTTCTCTGAGCCCCATCAAAACAGTGGCAACCTTAGGACAACATTCCAGGGTTCTTAGTAAGATTAAAGCAACTAGAGCTCTGAAAGAGGTTTTCCTGGCACCGTCATGCATATATCTGTAACACACACTCTCTTTGTAAATGTTAGAATGAAACATACTAAGTAGATGAGTAAAGGAGTGAAAGGTAAATATGTAAATCAGAGTGAGAAACCAGTGGGAAGTGTGGTAGGAGAATAATACACCCTCTACAAAGACTTCAATGTCTTATCTCCAGAACCTGTGAACTTGCTACATTACATGGCAAGGGAGAACTAAGTTTGTGAAGTAGTTGACCTTAAAAAGAGAAGACTGAATTATGCAGGTGGGTCTAACTTAATCACAAGAATCGTTAAAAGTAGCACAAAGGGGTACAAATAGCCTTCAGAGTGTTACAATGTGAGAAGCTCTCAGCTCTCCGTTGCTGGCTCTGAAGATGCAGGCAGCCATAAACCAAGGAACACTGGCAGGCTCGAAAGAGGAGAAAAGATCCAAAGCACAGAAAAGAAAAAAAAGTAGGCTACTCTCTAGAGCCTCAGGGAAAGAATACAGATGTGCCAGCACCTTGAGTTCAGCCCAGTGGGTAAGTGTTGGTCTTTGGACCGGCAGATGATGCGTTAGTTTTGTTTTAAGCCATTAAATCGGTGCCATTTTGTTACAGCATCAAAAGGGAACTAATACAGGAAGGCTGATGAGCCCCAGATAGGATATCACCGGGCAGGAAAGGAAGAGACTAATGGGTCTTCTTGTCACTGGTGCTGAAGAGTCAGAAACCCCTTCTGCGAGTACACAATTCCCTTTAGAAGGAAGGCGTTTACAGCGCTTGACTGGGTTGCTCTTATAACAAGAGCAGAGAAGAAAGGCACAGTGCAATAGAGTAAGGAAAAGACACAGAAAGTCAGAGGACGTGGCATTTAGCCCTGAAATACACAGAAATACTTTCTTAAATACATCAATTATCTCCCAACTAGAGTCACAAATGGAAACATTTCTTCCTTGAACAACACAAAGCCCCCAAATAGTGAAAAGAGCAAAATCCTGCTTATATAAATGATCTGTGCTTGGACGCAGCATGGCTTCTCTGTAGAAAGGGTAAAATTTTTTAGCTGATAATTAAGCACCAAATGAACCATTTGAAATTTTCAGTGCCATGAGCAGAAGAAAATTAAATTAAATCAGAATTAACATATTAGGTCTGGGCTGAGTAAAGACAGATTATTGCTTTGTCTGGATTCTGTCTTGTTAAGGAGAAGCTATTCTTCGAAACATCCAACTCTAAAACACAATAGATAGGATGACATTAGCAAATAAACGTGATAACTGAATCATTTAAGTTCACATAAATGTGCAACTGAATGTTCTGTTGGGTACAAGGGCGATCCTTCAGGGGAACTGTGTTAATGTGTTTAATACTGAGTCCCACACATACTTCTGAGCTGGGCATACAATTATTAGATGCTTAGAATTCAAAATAAAATAAGACACAGTCCTCATCCCTCTTGGAACACATTTTAGAGGATGGAGGCATGGTAAACAACTAAAATATAACAAATGATACAGGTGTGCAAAGAAACACCAACTGTCATTGGGTGTCCAACAATAAAGTCCAAAGATGCAAAGAAAGCATTTGTCCACAGATGCCTCAAAATTTGTGAATGGCAAAATTGAAAGGCAAATTTAAATGAATGAGAGCTTCATATTTTTTCCATGGACTCTTTCATAAATCTGATAAAAAATGTGGACTCAAGGGGCACAGGTACAGGAATCGAGAGGAAAACAGTGACAAAGTTACTCATGTGTTTGATTTCAGGAAGTTTATCTGAACCCGTACGTACTTCAGAATGTCTTATACTGACCCAAGGTATGCATGCTAAGATTCACCTCTAAATATGTAAAGTAAAATAAACATACTAAATAATTCTTTATAGCAGTGCTTATTTTAAAATTTAACACAAATAGTAGAGAGAGAATGAAAATGTATTCCACAGATCTTGGGAGCTCTCCATTTAACAAGAAAACCATGATCTTTCGTTGTTTTTGGTGGCATTGGGAACTGAACCCAAGACCTTACAATTGCTAGCCAAGTGATAGGCAAAGGTTTTACCACTGAGCCATACCCCCAACCTATTTTTTTTTTTACTTTGACACAAAGTTTTGCTAAGGAGTCCAGGTTAGTGCTCAACTTGAGGCCCTCCTGCCTCACCTAGGCGCCCAGTTAGCTGGGATTACAGGTATGAACCCCTATTCTCAGCTGGAGGTCACATTTTGGGAGTTGTAATTTTTAGTTTTAGACAGTCCATATCAATTTCTGTCAAAGTCTATACTATATCTTTTTATTACAAAATGATTTAATTAATTACCATGTACAAATACTTAAAATATCTCCCGCAACCTCCTATTCTCAGCTCTTTTAAAAAAACATTTTCAGTACAGTTGGCACCCGTGTGGATAAGCCAAGTGTCTCACTCACCCTAAGGCTTCACAATTCCCCTGAGCACATTGCTGTTCAGCCACAGGGTGAGAATATCCCAATTTGGAAAGCACACGACTGAACTTGTTAGAATGGTCCCTTTAAGAAAAAGAATTGTTCATAATATAACTTATTATGTGAGCTGCATCTGACATGTTGAAAACTATGTATTGACATGTGTGTATGCACATACTTTTAGAAATTGCTTCAAGTCTCATGTGGTATAAGGCCACCCACATGGCAGAAAAATTAGTCCCTCTATGAAACAAACTACAAGCCCTTCCCACTAATAGTCAAAAAGCATGCCTCAAATTTAAAATAAAGTGACTTTTAATTGGATCAAAATTGTACTTTATTTTAGTATTTTAATCTACTTATTTGAGAAGGTAATTTAAAAGTTAACACTAAATGCTTTATGACACTTTTTAAACATCGTAAATGTTTTCTAAAAGAAAGGTATTGGATTTCCTCTTGCCCATTTGAAAATGGGCCAAGTTCTTCAACAGATGTAAATAACACAAAGGACATTCTATACATTGTTTTTATTCCACAGAAAATGTACGCCATTTCCCCCTCAGCACCGCAGAAGCCTCCTCAGGAATAAATGGATGATTTTTCCACATAGAAACAGAAAAGCCTGAATTTCAATGACCTTTTTTATTTGTTTAGCCATTTTGCTGAAGAATAAAACACCCACATTTGTCTATAACTAAGTAGTAATCTAGGAAACCCCAAAATGTGTGTGTGTGTGTGTGTGTGTGTGTGTGTGTGCGTGTGTGCATTTAAAAATGGCATTAGTGATAAATATATATTTGTTGTTAAAAAAAGATTTATTCTCATTTTTATGTAACTCTATGGTCAGGCCCTGAATTCAGAGAGCTATAAACTGCGTGCTGATGCCTGGGCAACAGATAGGGTTTGAACGAAGACACAGGCATGTAGATAGAGGGACACCGCAGGAGGAGGGCTGGCATGCTTAGAAAGCTGAGCCGATTCCCAGAACCCCAAGCAAGTTGTCCTCTTCACTGTTTCTGCACTGTGGCACCTGCCTCGCCTGTAGTATGATTGTCATCGCAGTCAGGGTCCACAGAGCTTCCACTGCTCACACAACTGTCCCTGTATTCCAGGCCTTCTGCTAAGTGCTTCACGTCGGCTATCTCCTACACTCTGCACCTCAGCCCTAGAAGAAAGAGACTGGTGTCACCCTCCCTTCACTGCCCAAGAAATGCAGCTTATGGAAATGTGTGTGTCTTAAGGCACAGTGTTCATGGTACAACTTGGATTTGTTCCTGGACCGTCCATCTGCATATCCTTGCTTCTGAATCACCCACCAACTGCCCCTCATGTTTAAAGTGTCCCCTGGATTGTGCTGCTTTTTATTTTTGGACATTTGTATTAGTTTCTGCAACCAGCTTTTTTTTAAGTCCTAGAACTCTGGTTGATGTGTTGTCCATTTCCAAGGTGCAGACAGTTCCCTATGATTCAGCAACATATGCCGAAAAGATAAATTACCTATTTCCAACAATCCTAATACGCAACTGACCATAGGGACTCAGTAATGGAAATTTTACAAATTAGAAAAGGCAAATTCAGGTAAATGAGAGGCTGGAAACCATGGCACAGCACTCTCTGGTCAACCTTATGAATCAAATGCAGAAACAACCAGTTCTCTCTGTGGATGTACGAGTCAGTTCTTTGGTAGCAAATGGACCAACCCCAGTTCTGCTTTCTGGAAAGACTTTCCTGGTCTTCCATCTTCCAAGTCTGTGATTACAGCCACAGAGAGCATCTTCACACAGTCATCGTTACGAACGCATAACCCACTGAGAGTTCACAGATGAGGAACAAGAACTCCTTTCTAAGACTTGAAGATATTAACCCACTGTTAGTACGAACTGAGCGGGGAGAGGAGGCCTGGAGCAGAGCCCTGAGGAGTGGGACAGTGGGAGGCTCTCTTTCACCTGCTGGAGTTTTCTACACATTCCAGGTGGACAGTTCCTTAATAAACTCCTGGTCTACTTACCTGCAGGATAGTCTCTGCTCCTGGGGATTCTGGTCTTCCCACCACTGGCTCCTGGGCCCTGCTCATGCTTTCGCTTTCACTTTAATGACCTTTACTTTGAGGCAATTAGAAATTATAGCCACAGGCCAGGAAGCACCATCCCCTCATTCACTTCCTCCCTTGGGCCTGATCACCTGCAGGTGAAAATGCTTAATGAGAAGAATGTGCAAGATCTTGACAGCTCACACTTCCATGTACTTATCTAGCCCAGCTTCATCACCTGTGATATATCCATCCTCCTGCCTCTGAGGAGAGAACTGGGTTCTGTAATCAGCTGACCCAGATTTCAGGCTCTAGCCAAAGAAGTTGGCTTTTCATCAGCAAACATTATTCTCTTATCAAAGCTAATTTTTCTTATATCAGTGCTAAAAAGTAAGATCATTCTCACCCGAGTTCATCACTCTCATTCCTGTAGGGCCCCCGAAGGATTTCGGAAAGGCGCCACAGATTCCACATTTAAATTTTCCCCAGTTCCCTAATTCTAGCCTCAGTAGCTTACTGGGTGTAATACCTACATCCAAATTACAAACATACGTTTGTCAATTTTTGAGCCTAAAAAAGAAAGTGTCGCTCTCTACCCTCAACTATCTAAGGTCTCCAAGCAAGAAGCCTTGTTTAGAAAGAGAATTTGAGTGGAAGGTAGCTCCTCCAAGAGTGTGATCAGTGGAAAGGACATGAGGACCACACTCCCTCCTGCATCCCATTAAATTACAAGCAAGAGGTATCAAAAGTGTGGCCAGAGGAGAGTGAAAGAGAAATATCAAACTGACTGGTACAACTGACACATGAGGAAGGTGATACTTAAACTGGCAAGAGGTGACCTAAGGAACAGAGGCATCAAGGAGCTTTAAAAGAAGGTGACCGTAGGGAAAACTGGTAGATACTGGTAACGTTTGCTGACCAAAGCCCTGAGGTCCCCAGATCCTGTCTCCAGCTCTTTCTGGCAGGCCCTGTCCCCTCACGCTCTAGCACAAGACCCGAGGATGACTCTGCAGATAAGAAGAGAAGCACTCTGAGTTTAGAGAACCACTGTACTTGGCAGCCAGTGACGAGGGGGCATCTACAGAGAGAACTGTAAGATTCCAGAGTCCTGTTCCCTCCCTTGCTCCCAAGCACGCAACTGCCTGTGGATGGCCACCCAAAAGAAGCACCCACACACCCTAGAAGATGGAGTTTCAGGCCCCACCGGGTATTTTAGAGCTATAATCCTCTTTTTTGCATCTCTCTTTAACAAATCAATTGCAAAAAGCATTTAAACAACGTCTCTAGCATAAAGTGGAGGCTTAAAGTAAATGAAACATAATGGAGAAAAAACTAGATTGTTATAAAGAGAGATATAAGAAATGTTCCTCTTTCCTCCCGCCTTTCATCTCTAGCTCCTCTTTCCATTTATCTATAAAATAGAAAAGGGAGGCTATAAAATATTCAGGAAACAAGTGGTCCCCATGTTGTGATATCCTCAATAAAATAAATTCCTAAAAATTAAAATATGAGAGCATAATGAAATAATTATTTAAAGCATTGGAAGATAAAGTAAAGTAGGTCAGAAAATTGGACTGTAAGGGAGAAAGTACAATGAAAGTAGTAAATAAATCCAGTATGTCTTACTTCAACAGAATAGATGCTCCAGAAAGCAAAAAGAAAAAAACACAGAGGGGAAAATTATCAAAGAAAAATATTTTCTTTTAATGCTAGGTGACTTTTTACATACTAGATGAATTTCCAAAATGAAAAAGCTCACTGAATAGTCAGTTGAGAAGACAAAAAAATACCCAACCCTGTGCCTATCTTCATGAGACTCAGAACACAGAATTATGATTTCTCCAGTGAGACACAGGGGAGGTCCCCACACAAGATCAGAAATACAAATGGCCTTGGTTATCTCCATAACATCATTGGAAACTAGAAACAATGCAAGCAAGTGTTAGCATCTTTCTCTGGGGGATTCTACAGGCTGTGCTCCTCCAAAATGAGACAGCAAACCAAGAAAGCAAGACCCAGGAGTAGGGGATTCAAGATAAGGAATATGTCATGGAATTTCTGGGATAATGGAAAACAGAAGGTAAAATTCAAATGATCGCCCTGCAATCCCAAACAAAATCCTTTAAGAGAAACTCTGATCAATTATTTCATGTTCTTGAGTGTAAATTAAACAATTATTAATTGCCAGAAGAATGAGAGATGATGTAATCATAACCACTTCGTGGCTTGCCTGTAAGAGTTTTTATAACATTGTAGCCCCCAGAAGTGATTTGATAAAATTATACCACTATAATAACTTCAGAGGTTGGAAGATATAAATTGAAGATAGGGATATAAAGATATAAGACAGTAAAAACAATCTTCCTTTTTTTAAATACCAGTACATTAGTTTGCTAAGACTGCTATGTTACTTTAACAATAGAATTTACAAGTTCAATTCCCAGTACCAAAAAGAAACAAACAAACAAACAAAAAACAAAAAATAGAATTTACTTGCTCACACTTACTCTAAAGGTTAGAAGTTGAAAACAAGGTGTCAGCAGGGCTGGTTTTCATCTTGAGGCCTCTTTCTTTTTCACTCATAGATGGCTCTTTTCTGGTATTTTCAAATTACTTTACCCTATGGGTGCTAGTGTCCTAATTTCCTCTTCTTCTGAGAAGACCACTCAGACTGGATGAGCCCTCACCCAACTGACCTCATCTGAACTTAATTACCTCCTTTGTATATTTTCTTTATTTTTATTAGTATGTTTGCAGTATAGGATGTTTACTTTCATTGTGGGAAGCTGGTACATAATATATATCAATTATTCTGATGTTCACTTCCCTGGCCCTTCTTGGCAATAAGATTATCTTCCTCCCACCCCTTCATCTCTTTTCACCTTCCCCTTCCGTTTGTAAAAGGTCTGTCTCCAAGTTTCCTGCTGTCTATATCCTATTTTGCTCTTTAAATTTATACTTTGGGTTTCTCATGCCCAAGACACCATGTACTATATAAGACTATGTGCCTGATTTATTTCACTTAATATTGTGGTATTTAGGTGCATTCATTCTCTTAACAGTGACTCAAATTTATCTTGCTTTCTGCCATTGTACTCTGATGTGTATAAAGACCACATTTTCTTTATCGAGTCATCTGGTGGTAGACATATAGGCCACTTCCAAGATTTAGCTATTATGAGTTGCACTGCTGTAAACGGAATATACATTCATCACCATAATATGATGCCTTTAACTGTTTTCAGGAAGATACCAAGTCATGGAACAGCTGGGTTGAATGGAATCTCCTTTTTTTAAGGAATATCTATGTTGATTTTCATATCGGTTGTACTACTTAAACTTAATCACCACTTTAAACGCTGTAACTCCAAATACAGTCACATTCTGAGGAGGAGAAGTGGTTGGCATTTAGGACTCTGACACATGAATGTTGTGAAGAGACATAATTCACCCCATAACAAACCATCAGTCAATACATAATATCTGAACGTGAAAAATCAAGGTATTTGAAACAGGGGGGCACATAGTAGAAGACTCTCCAAGACTTCATGGTAGTTATCTCTGAAGAGCAGAAATCTGGCAGGCAGAGGATGGACTGTCACAAGTCCTACTGAACTCCTTGCCTGTCTCAAAAGCACATATTTCAATGTAATTAAAATTTTTAAAAGAAACATACAAATAGTTGGAAAAATATGAGTAACATACAAATACATAAGATTATCAGGGAGTCAAAACATTAACTTATTGCCAATTGCTAAAGGATGCATTATTTTATGACATTTAAGAAATAAGCAGCTAAGGAAACGATGATAAACTAAGGGGAACTCACAGCATTTTGAAATGCCAACCACTTAAATTTATTTTCTTCCAGGAATCAATAATGTAAAGAATGGTTCATGTATATAAGACATCATGAGCCAGATCAAAGGAGAAATTCTTCTACCACTGACACACGTAAAAGGCATCTTTTTTGGTTTGTTTGTTTTCTACATACATTTTGAAAAAAACAAAAGTGAATTATGCAAGCCATAAATATCCTCTCAGTGAGGGTCCTCAAGCCTGGGAGAAATCACAACTACAGTGAAGATTTGCTTCTCCTTGGATTTATAGACCTATGCTCAGCGGGCAGCAACTTACACAACAGGGGCCTGTGCACCGTTCAAAGCTGCCCTCTGATAGATTCCTTATTCCGGAAGTTACAATTGCCATGGAAACACTCACCCCAGCTATAGCTAAAAGAGACTGGTGTGGGCAGTAAGTAGACTCCTATTTAGAGTGGTACCAGAGAGCCAAGGAAAGAAAGAGGGAGGGCAGTTCTACTAAGACAAGCTACTGTGCCGCTCAGTGGGCAAAGCCAACAGTCAAGCGTGTCCCTGAGACTCAACACTTTGGTTTTCTCATATATTAAAAACCATGCATGATTTAAGTCTGATTTATTGCTGCTAACATTATGGTATTAAGGTACTGACCAGGGAGGTCAGTTCCAACCACTGAATGACTGGGACAGTATTTATGGTAAAGGCACCATTCTGTGGTCAAGAACAGTCGTGAGTGACTCCAGAGACTTTTAAACCCTCTGCAATCGGCAGGTGTTCCTGCAATAACTGGGTGTAGTTTTGACCTTCCCCTGGGCTTGGTCCCAGGTTTCAGAGATGGCCCTTAATAGGAACCTGACACCTCCTGTACCAGCCACTCCCACTAGCAACAACAAATGACCTCCCCATCTCCATAGGATGTGGAGATTCAGTTGTGCATAGCCAATGAGTGCACAAGTTTCCAAGGTCTTTCAGTTCTTTAACACCTATCCTGTCCTGCTACCCACCAATAGATGAACAAGCCAAGAAGCATGAAGTAGATATTTGAGAAATAGCTATAAAGAACTTATACCTATGGTAGTATAGGGGCTTTGTTTTGTTTTGGCTGCCTTGACTCAGTTTTGAGGTATTGGCTAGAAGCCAGTCAGCTCTCTTCTTTTTTTTAAAGGAGAACTGAAACCAGTTTGACACTGAACTACATCCCCAGCCTCTTTCCAATTTGTTTGTTTGTTTATTTGTTTTATTTTTGGACGGGATCTCTCTAAGATAATCTCTTATCCAAGCTGGGCACCAACTTGCAATCCTCCTGCCTCAGGCTCCCGGAATGCTGGGATTAGAGGCCTGCGCCACCATGCAGAATTAAATCTACATTCCAATCACCCCCTTAAGGGGCTCTCACACTGTCGGTCACCATGCACCTACCCTAGTCACAGACAGCTGCAACCAGCCCTTGTGCCCCAGAATCTGTGGGATCGTTTAACGCGCCTACAGAGAACCCTCACAATCTCTCTAATGCCACCCTACTTGCCATAAATAAACTGGGCCCTACAGCTCCAGCTGGCCATTAGCATATCCCTGAATACCTGCCCTCCATACCTCATGACCCTGCCTGCCAGTCTTCCCTCATCTGGTGCTGTACAAAGTGTTCTGTCTTTCATCTACCTTGTGCCAGTACATTGTATCCTTCCAGCAAAAGAACCTTCAAAGCTTATAAAGCACCTAGCCCAAAAGCTACATTGTGCAGAGTTTGTTTATAATGATCCACTGTGTCCTACCTAAATAAACCAGGGTTTCGACCCCTGATTATTTCTCCTGTAAATCCCAGAAGCACTGATACTCCAAAAGTTTATCAACAGCTGGAAGATGCTACAGGCTTCCCCCAAAGTCTTCCTTACAGTCCTACAGACTTCCAAAAAGAGAGGACAGACGCAGTTTTCAGAGGGTCTTCCTTCTTCTGGTCACTTTTCCTGTGCCTTATAACTGACTTTTACCTCATATCCTAAGAATAGACAGCTCTAAAGAGTAATCACTTTAGGTTAATGATCTGCCAGGGAAGGACACAAGTACTTGCTGGAAACCACCTTGTACCTTATATCTTGAATTATAAACACCGATTCTTTGCAGACTGTCTCCCTGACTTTGATTCTGAGCTCAGAGGTCTTAATGTGCAGTCATGAAAGGAAAATTACACTTTAGCTAGTTAGCTTATAAGTAGACATACAAGTAGCTTATAAATAGCACACACTAGGAGTTAAGAGCTAATTCGAGCCATGCAGCTAAGTAAGTTTAAAAATGTAAAAGTAAACACAGAAAAAGACAAAAAATTAAGATAAGATAATTCTCCCAGGAAAGAAACTAATTAGGTGGAGGATGCTAAGTTAGCTCACAGCTCCTCCGTGTTTCAGGGATAGACTTGGAGGAACTTGAAAATGCAGAGTAACTGGTTTCCTTGGACTAGTTTCCTTTAGACGCTAAACCCACAGAGCCACCTACCTGTTTAAAACAAGTATCTATGCTGCTATCTGTAAAGACCAAGATAAAGAAAGGATGCTAGAATCTCTACTTTCAGTGTCCCCTCCTGGTGGGTACTCACCAAGAGCTATTTTTCCGATTAGCACTCTTCTAATGTCCTCCCTTCATTCGTGATTCCATTCTTCAGCTATGTGAGACAACGAGCTCAGATGTATATGGAATTAACTGTTTCATATTAGCCTATGGTCTAAAATGAGCAGCAGAAACAGTTCTGCATTTCCATTTCCTGTCCTTAAGTAGATGCAGTGAAATAAATGTTTACCCATGTGTCATAGTCCATTTGGGATGTCATAATAAAATCCCAAAGTTTCGGTTACAGATAATAGAAATTTGCTTCTGATTCTTCTGGAAAGCCCAAGATGAGAGTGTTGATCAGTTTGGTTTCTGGTGAGGTTCTGCTTTCTGGAGGAGCACCCAATCACATGGTCACAGAGCTTAGATGAGCTCCCTGGGGTTCCTTTGAGCCCCAGTGACTTAATATACCTCCCAAAGGTCACTTGCCCTAACACCATCATTTTCATGACTAGGTTACCTATGAATTTTTCAGAGCACAGTGCCCCGTGTCAGTGATTGTGGGGGTTAATCTTGGGTGTCAGGCCTAGATGGCTGGTGAAGCATGGTTTCTGAGGGTGCTTGTGAGGGGGTTTACAGAAAAGCTTGGAGAAAGGCAAAACCCACCTTCACTGTGGGCTGGCACCATTCAGTCGGCTATGGCCCGAGATGGAACAAGAAAATAGAAGTGGAAATTTCTCTCTAACTCACCTTTCCAGGGTGGGTGGTACATCTCCTCCTGTGCTGAGACATCTTTGGCCTTTGAACTCTGAGATTTACACCATCTGCCACTGGCAGCTCTCAAAGCCACTGGTCTCACATTAGACGCTCCACAGTTGGCTTTCCTGGGTTTGAGGCTTCCAGATAAGGATTGAGCCATGGTACCAGTTTTTCTCATTCTCCTTAGAAGGCCTGTCATGGTACTTCTCAGCCTTTGTAATCATGTGAGCCAACTCCCTAATCATCTGCCATATTGATTCTGTCTCTCTGGAGAACCCTGACTGGTAATACACTGGTACCTCACATAAATCAGCACTGTGGAAGTCCATACATAATTTTGATTTTAAGCAAACCCTGTATGATGTGTGCAGTGCCTTCATTTTGTTTAGTCACCACCCTCTGAGTTACATGGTTTTCTTTAGATTTCACAGACCCAGTAGTGCTTTTCCAGCAAAAGGTCCAAAGACAACCTCCCAGGATTAAAAAAAAACAAAAAAACCTATAGGCCGTGCTAGAGCAAGACTAAAAACCCACCTGAAAGACCCTTTCAAACAGTGCCACACAGACTGACGTCTCGGGAGAAAACCACACAGCCCAGCGTCACCGGGTTCCACAGAGACTCTCAGGAGGCAAATTAAACAGACTGTTAGGGTTTTACAGACAGTGAAAATAAAATCAAAAAGGTGAGAAGAGTTTTTCAAGGTCACCAGTTAGCAAAACTAAGAATGGAAATAAAATTCAAATTTTATACCACCTTCAAGGCCATATGCCCAGCTCTTCAGTAGTTTATGTAGTACATAAAATTGTCATCTGTCTCCCCATGAAAAAAACATTCAAACTATGATGGAAAATTTGAGAAACAGAAAATAGAAGGAGAAAAATATTTCATCTATGTTTAAAGCTGTAGATTTTCATGAAACAGATTTATTATTGGGTTATAGTTGGGTTTGTTATTTTATTTATATTTGCATTATTTATTTTATGTCAATATTATTATCCGAAGGTAGTTTTCTTACTTTTTTTTTACCATAATCCATTTAGCATACAAGGTTTCCTTCAAGCTCATTGTCAGTTCAGAATTTTAAACTACTGATCTCTTCTTAGATATTTTGCTTTTTATAATAACTTCAAACCAAATTAAATCATATATATATATATATATATATATATATATATAAATCATATTTTAGGATATGTAAAGAATACAGGAGGGAAAAATTTTAACATGCAAAACCACTTCTTACTAATATTAAAGTCTATTAACTTAACTGAGTTTCACTATATCTTAAAAATTCAACCATGTAAAGACAAAATTTAGTTCCTCAAAGAAGAAATTTTGCTTCCAATCCCCATTTATAATCCCACTAATTAATGTTAAATGGTTAAGTTCATGTAAACTATCTCCTTCCCTCAGAAAACTCTGAAGAGGTAGCCCCTATATAAATTGCATTTCTAAAGCATTGTTTACCAAAAATACTTCTTTAAGTATAACCTGTCACCATATTTATGAAGTTAGCACTCTACACATCTAAAAAAGTAGAACTCCATTGCTTTTCATTTAATGTCTGTAAATGTTACACTATGACTTTACTAGTGAATGAGTAGTAGATGGAGTTTTTCTCTATATGCTTTAACCTACAGCTCTAGGATTTAAATAAATTAATAGTCCTAAAGTACTATAGCTTAGGTATGTACAGTATTACTACAAAATAAAGCAATGCTGCCAGAACAGAGCGCTCCAAACGGAGAGGTGAAGATAACAGAATTGTGTTGTCTCACACTTAGGGAATCCAGAAGGCTGAGATCATGGTGTTGGAAGGTTTGGTTCTTGATGATGGCATCTGAGGGAAAATCTATCCTAGGCCTCTCTCCTAGCTGCTGGTAGCCTTGGGTTTTCTTTGGCCTATAGACGGCACTCCTTCTGTGGCCTCCTATCTCTGTGTCCAGATTTGCTCCTTTCACACAGATACCAGTCATGTTAGATTAGGATCCACTTTAATGGCAACCTTATCAGTAAAGACTCTTTTTCCAAACAAGGTCATAATCACATGTACTGGGAGTTAGAGCTCAGAATATCTTGTGGGAAAAGGCCACAATTGAACCCATAGCAGTTTCTGCTAAGTAAACATGAAATTTCTTTCCTTAGAATTCTTTAATTTACCAAAACTAAGAAAAAAGCACCCTGAGCCTTTATCCTCCAGATATGAGTGCGAGCCAGTTGTGGTGGCACACACCTGCAATGCCAGCAGGCTGGAGATGGGAGGATTTCTGTAAGTTCAAGGCCAGTTTGGAACCTGTCTCAAAAAATTGATTTAAAGCAAGTAAAGGTATGAATGAGGCTGTCGACTCCCTGGGTCAAGCTGTCTGTCACATAATAAAGCTTTCAAAGACGTTTGAAGAAGAGGTTTCCATGGCTCTCCCTGCCTATCAGTTTCCAAATTTTGTTGCCTCTAGGTTCCTGTGTGAACCTAGTTTACTACCTTCTGACCCTGCAAATCTGTATAACAAGGAGGCACGGTGGATTAGTATAGGATCCAGTTTCTCAATATGATTCATCTAAAGAAGACTTCTTACCTCGTGTCCTTCGTAGGAAGATGTAGGTTATATTAAGAAAGAAGGTTCAATTTAAATCCACTTCGTGCTCATGAGACAACTACTTATGGAGTGCTTCCTCGGCCACTCACTGACCTTGACACTCATGAAATGGCCAAACATTTCTGTCCTTATGAAGCATATATTCTACTGGTGGAGAGGCTAAAACATAAACAAAATATGATGTAAAATATATACATGTTCAATGGCTATAAATGTGACACAAAATAAAGAGGAGAAAGAAAATAGAAAGTGCCAGAAGGCAGCAGATTGCAACTTTAAATAGGCTTTTTAGTGAGCTGGTGCTGAGTATACAGGAAGGAGGCCTGGCTGCTACTTCAGGCACAAGGAAGAGGAAAGCAAAGGTCTAGGGAGGATGTGCACTTCCCAAAGCCAATGTGGGGGTGGGCACATGGTGGCATGGAGGGAAATGACCATGGGAAGACCTGGGGCAGAGTACTTACTATGTGACCAGCTGCTGTATGAGAACAAAGTCTCAGGGAAGCAAAGACTCAGGTACA
Organism: Dinomys branickii; assembly: GCA_004027595.1. Taxonomy (NCBI): domain Eukaryota; kingdom Metazoa; phylum Chordata; class Mammalia; order Rodentia; family Dinomyidae; genus Dinomys; species Dinomys branickii. The sequence continues at coordinate 58,807 of PVLD010002625.1, read as the reverse complement.
AGCAGTGAGACAGATTAGGCAGCTGCTGGCTTAGATGAGGGAGTAGGGATGAAGATGATAAGAAGTAGCCACCTCCTGAGGATCTTTGGAAGACAAAGTCACAGGGTTCACCTACATAGAAAATTTGAGGTATCAGAAAACAAGGAAATGGCTCAAGGTTTCTAGCCTAAGAATTGGAAGATGGTTTCCATTTACTGAGCAAGGGGACCATGTGGGAAGAAGTGGATTTGGAAGGAAGTTCGGACTGTGGTTTTGCAGGTGTCGAGATGAGACAAGCTATAGATATCCAGGATATGCAATTGGCTATAAGAAGAGTGATTTAAAGATAGGTGGGCTGCAGGAACTGACTTGGAAATGTAAATTATAGATGCGTCTTACAGTCATAAGTTTGAATGAAACCATCATTGAGAAAAGCAAAGGCACAGTCTAAGGACAGAACTGAGACATAACAGTAGCAGGATGCTGAAGTGGTGAGGGGAAGTTAGTAAGGGTGACAGAGAAGAATCAGCAAAGAGGAGGAAAACCAGGAGAGGGTGAGGTCCTGCAAGTCAGTGAAGAACGTGTTTCCAAATGGAGGAGCAGATACACTGTGCCAAATGCTACCAATAGGACAAGCACACAAGAACTGCCAGTTGATCCCCAGAGCCAACCCCATCTCTGTCATCAATGACCTTGACAAACCAGTTCCAATGAAGAGAGGAAAGAATAGAAAGGAAAGAGTACATTCTCTTAGGAGCTTTACTAGAAAGCGGGGAAAAAAGAGAGCAGAAGTTTAAGAGCGATGCTGAGTCAACCAAGGATTTCTTTCTTTAACAGGGGAAAGGAAAAGCATTTTTAAACGTTGATGAGGTTGAAATAGGAAGAGAGAATTGATTATGCATGTCAGGAAGTGGGAAATTACAGGAGTAATGTTTTTGAATGCACAGAGCAGTAGAGTTGCTCATTAGGTGAATGCATTGTCTTGATACAGATGGAAAAATCTTTGCCTGTGGTCACTTTATAAGAGACACACAGTCTATAAAGTGCTTGCATAGAAAGACAGAGTATGTGAATGCAGGAATGGCATAATCAGAGTTTGGAAATTCTTTTCTGATTGCTTATACTTTTAGTGAAGTTGAAATAATGTCATCAGCTGAGAATGAAGGCGGGTTTCTTGGATGAACAGCATGAAATAGTAGAGGAATGTAGGGCACAAATAAACTAGAGAAGCATGGCGCCAGCTTATTGGAGCTTCATAGTCATGATTTTAAGCGAAACATCTCACTATGGTCATTTTTTCCCTGAGCCAGAATTTCCTCCTGAGCACAGGTGTAGAGTAGGCTGAGAGCTGAATTTATCCTGAGTTGTGGCATTGACAAGCAAGTCCAATGAAGTAACAGAGAACAGGGAACACTGAGGGAAAGGGGAAAGAAAGGAATAAAATTATCAATTACGGAATTCATGCTGATTAGGGAGGAAGAAAAAGAATGAAAGGCTGTGATGGTAAAAGTGTGTCCATGGACTGTACTTCCTACAGAAGTTGAAGAATTACTAGAATCATGTTACAGACAAAACAAGTTAGAAACAGGGAATGACGGTCAGCCAGTGGGATTCCTGAAACTAAGATGGAAAAGAGGTGAAATGATTAGGAATGGTGAGATCTAGGCTGGACCAAGTGAGCAAAACTAAAGAAAAAAGTTTGAAAGGTGAAATGGTGATAAAGGAATATAAAAGCAGGAATACAGACAAGGCCACCCACAAGGATACTGAAATCACCAGAAACTAGGACAGGGGTCAGGAGGTAAAGATGGAGGTGAGGCCATAGCTCAATCTTCAAAGGTTGACAGGGTAACCTAGGGGCCGTGGAACAACTTCAGCATGAGAGATCATCCATTATTTAGTCTAACAGGTTGGGACTCAAAGCAGAGGAATGGAAAGACACTTTTCCTTAATATTATTTTGCACTGAATAAGAAAACTCAGTCAAACAACCATAGAGTTCTTTTATTTTAAGTTGAATTTACTAGATGGAGCAACAAAATCAAAAAAACAAAAAAGCACCCTGGTTATTCATCACGATCAGGAAGTAATTAAAGAGGGTAACAGTGCATCTAGACCAAGGAGATCACCCTTACTGCATACTGGAGCCTTAGAAAGGGGTCAGAAATTCACAGTATAATAGTCAGACTGAGAGCCAAACATCAGTGTGACCTGTGTGAGGCATGATGGCCTTGACAGAGAAGCAGCAGTCTCTGTGGGGAAGCACGGAACTGCAGACCACAGACTGAGTCAAGGTCCTGCTCACGTGGGAATCAGGGGGCCCAGCATTCTCACTTTTGCCCGGTTCTGGAATCAGCTCAAAAGCCCCCACACCAGCTGGTAGGCCTTGCTGAGGCTAGCAGCTGCCAACAGTGTTAGAATCAGCTGAAATGCCATCTTGAACCACAATAAATAAGGTATGTCCAAATGTCAAAAAAAAAAAGTTAAAGTGGAAAACAGCACTGTGACGCATCTCAGTCCGCTCTCAAAGATAAAAAGGCCCATTTTCAAACCCTCTGAGCTTCATTGTCTGCTTTCTGTCCACATTTATGCCTCAGCAAGTCTATTTCCATAACACTCCTAAGTACAATGAGGAAAGTGAAGTAAAACTTATTAGAACTGAATATTCTCACATCTCAGTATAAACTTTAGGGTGAGAGACAATCCAACACAAGGCACCAAGAAGGTTCATAACGTCTTCTTCCAAAAGCTCAGCTTGGGAGACAGCTCAGGAAAACATAAAAATGTACTTGGAACTGTGAATGACAAGTACATACAATTTCAGAATCCAGAGAGAACAGAAGATAAGCATCTTGCTAGGAAAAATGTGTACAAATCATGGTGTTCAAGTGTGCACAGTGATTCCAGGACAAGAGATGGACTCCACAGGAAGTTATACACAAATTCTGTAAGACATTAGTAAGTTCTCTGATAGATTCTCTCTGGTACACACACACACACACACACACACACACACACACACACACACCACCTCTTTCCCATCAGCATGTAAAGAGAAAGACCAAAGACATCATTTAAGGGCTAGGCAATAAAGCTAAAAACAGCATGATCAAAGCACTTATGGCCAGCTTTTATCAGAATCCCAAATCACAGACCCATATGTGATGTCCTCAAGATAACAAAGAACAGTAATTTCTCAATCAACAATCTTGTGTTTACAGTTTCCTGAGGGCTATAGGGCTGAAAAATTTCTGGCTTTCAGCAAAGACTTATAGAAGACATAGAAGGGTTGATCTCAAAGGCTTTACAGTCAAATCGTAAGATATATCTGTGAAGGTATCCTAAACTCTAATATTGAAAGTTTATTAAATATTGTTTCTAGTGTTGACATTGTAATATTGAGGCTAACTATAGACATGTAGTCTAGTGTCACTCAACAACAAAGCCCAATTAAAAACTAAAGACATGGAGCGGTTGGAACTCTTAAACACTGCTTTAAGGAATGGAAAATGGGAAAAAATTTATCAGTTTCTCAAAGGGTTAGACATAGTTACCACTTGAACCAGCCATCCTATTCTTAGGTATATTCTCAAAAGAAACAAAAACATATGCCCACACAAACACTTGTACACGAATGTTCACAACACATTATTATATTGGCCAAAACAACCCAAATTCCATCAACTGATGAATGGGTAAGTAAAATGCAGTATGTCCGTACAAAGAAATATTATCTGACAGTGAAATGAAGTACCATTACATGGGGCAACACGAGTGGACCTCAAAAACATTAGGATAAGTTAAAGAAAGCACTTATAATATCTTTATTCCACTCGTATGAATATCTAAAATAGGCCAATCTGTGCAGACAGAAAGTAGATTAGCAATTGCCAGAGAATTGATAAGTTTAGACGAAATGGGGAATGGCTGCTGAAGGGAAGAGTTTCATTCTCAACTAGAGAAAATGCTCTAAAATTAATTGTGGTGATTCTTGCTATGACTACACTAAGAACCGCTCAGACTTACACTTGATGAGGAGGAACCGTAGTTCCGTAAGTATTCTTTCTTAAAAGCTAAGGACAGGTGTCAACATGGAACTAACATTTCATCTGGGAATACGCCAAAAATTGTTTCTTTCTTTGAATGGCATCATTTGAACTCAGATCTCATAGGGGATGAACATCTAAAAAGACATCCCTTGTGACTTAAGAATCCCCATCCATTTTCTTGAATATATCACTTCGTATATAAGATAGAAAGTAGGGAGAAACAAGAACGGGGTAGGCGTGTTTGTTCAAATGAGGAGAAGAAATGTCCAGGAGCCAGAAAAGTAGCATCTGCTCCTGCTGGCTGTGACTAAAATTAAGCTCTAATTTAGCTTTCAGCTAAAATTATCATAATTGAAATAAAACTAACTGGATGTGACTTGCAAATTTCTGATCCTTTAGGGGAAAGAAGGCCAAATGGCAACTTCAGAATAGTGGGATTCTTCCCTAAATAGCATGCTTAGGATTTGGGGTGGACAAAGGTTTTTCTTGGTTACCCTCGCTCCATGGATAGAACTACATTTTTCTCATATCCTCCAAATCTAGAAAAAAAATCTACTATTTAGAGAAAACTCAAGAAGGCAGTGGAGCTGAGCACCCTGGGGTAGCTTGGAACTTAGGGTGTTGTGCTTATTGTTTATTCGAGTATTTTTTTTGTTCCTGCTGAAAGCAAGACTTTCACACAAAGTCAAATATACACACACACTCACTTCACACACATGGGTGTGTGTATGTGTATGTACAGATGTGTTTACTCATGTGTGTGAGTATATGATAATATACCTTATACCTATAATGTTTCATAAATACTGACTTAAGCAAGCAAACATAGTACAAATACAAGCTCCAAATACGCCTTCAATACAAACTGTAAATATTAACACAATAATGGTAACTTCAAAAATGAAACCAGACATGAGCTCCCCAAGGTTCTGGAAAGAAGCCAAATGCTCTAGATGTCTGGCTTGCTCCACAATGGTGTCAACTCCTGTTTTTCTTACAAAAGAAAAAATAGGAACATGGTCTTATTATAAAGAAAACCCACTGACTTCACACATGACTTTGAAAAAGTCACATCTCTCTTGGGTGTCTATTTGGCCTATTGAAAGGACTAGCACACCTGCGACTGAGAATGCAGAGGAATACAAGCAGCCCAAGCCAAAGGTATTAAGTCTGGGAAAACACATACAATCACATGATTAACACAAACAACCTGTTATTTTTAAAAGTGACCTTTCCATTCATGATACTGGGTGACAAGAGGACTCAAAAAGAAAGGAAATTAATGCACACAGATGGACAAATTACATTCTATATTATATAAAGCTTTAATTTTATGATCAGCTCTTTGAAACATTCTGTACAGGGAGATTTGCTGAATTTTTTTTCATTTTTAATCTCTGAAAGAGGAGCCTATGTTAATCTAAAAACCTAAATGCAAACTCAAGGTAGAGTTATTGTGCTCAATATAAATAAGGTGTATAAAGGCATAGTCTAGGAAACAGGGTAAATAATGTGCTATGTTTGCTCTTATTTATTCTGCAGCTATTAATAATAATTGGCTACATTTAAACTTTTCTATTTCCACAAAAATGATGATGTTCTGTTGCTTCAGTTTCTTTGCAGTGGCTTGGGTCATAACAAACCAATATCAGTTGTCAAGATCTTAGAGAAATATGTCTGAACCTCTCAAGAATAATTAATCTAAATCCTTTGTGTAGACACTGGGTGTAGTATGTTATGAGTCACTGACTTTCTCCTCTACAGTTGATATATATTCAGCAAGAAGAAAGAGTTTGTGTTTAGCAACAACTGTACCTTATTTTTCTCCAAGGTCAAACACATTTAAATAACATCTATTCATACATTGATCTAATGCCAGATTTTAGAAATTTGACTTTCTGATACATTTCGCTTCGTTGATGATATTGGTTTGTTTTTTTTTTCCTAGTTTATATATTTATTATGTTTTGATGCATACATATAAAAGAATATGTACTAGATAGGCAGATAAATCGATATATGAATACATGGATAATATAGTTTGAGGCATAGTAATTAAATGAAATCTTTACTTCCCAGATCATTTGATAAAACGAATACCACCATTCATCACCAAATATTTTTTGTTACCTTTAGGTGTGATCTTAAACAGTTAAGGCACTAGCTTTCACTGTTTATAAAGCATATAGAATGCAACATATTTTATCAAAGATTTGTTTCCTTCACTTCACAATATGTTCTTGAAATTTATCCATGGTGATGAGTACATAGTATTAGTTTTATTTTTTCACCAAAAATCCACCCCTTTTGCTCAGTCATGTAGACCTGCTTCTCTCTTTGGAGTAGAGAAGGCTGACATGAATGGGTGCAGTGTGTTTAGACCAGCGATGGTGAATTATATTTAAAGACTTCAAAGATGCAATGTGAACAGCTCTCCATTTCTCTTTCTTTTCCTCCGCATCACAAACTCTCTCCCATCCCCCAAAAAGCCATTTTGGTGGTGCTGTTCCAGTTTTTCTTATCAGAGACCAACAAAAGATGAGTCAGAAAATACATACAGTTTAAGGAGAAAATGCTGAAAAAGTTTTACTCGCTAGTCCTCTTTTTCCTGCTCAGTCACGCCACCAGAAGTAGCCAGCACCAGCTGTACCTTGCCAACCCTGCCTCTAATGACCACAATGCTAAATGAGGCCTTAAAAATATGAACTAGCATTGAGTCGCTAGAATGATCTATCTGAGTCACAGCAGAAGTGAATGAAGTGCTATCTTTTTAACAGCTGCCCCAGCGTTCCTCTTCGGGATTTGTGTTTAGGAAAACACCGTGATAGGTTGCTTGATGAAGTGGTAGGAGCCTGAGACTATGGACCTGCAGAGGAGAAAGAATTTTTTTCCTAATGCTCTGCACAACAGATAACCAGAAATGTGAGGTATTAGAAGAGCTAGGAGAAGAAGGAAGCCAAGAAGTCTGTGGAAAGCTGGAGCAGCATTTAGGGTAAAAGTATGGAGGGAAATTGTTTGTGAAAGATGGGATAAATTAGTGATATTTGAGTAAAGATATGGAAAATGCCAAGTTAAATTCCCTAGTATTGCTAGAGTATAAATCTCCCAAGAGCTTAGTAAATTGTACCCTAGACAATATGTGAATTGGTTAATTTTTGGAAACTAGGATGATAAATTTCGTATGTGGATGGGGGAGGAGAACAAAAGATCAAAGATGGGATGTAAAGGGCTAAAGTTGTAGACAAGAAGCAGGAGACAGAGTTGAAGCTGGGAGTCATACCCGCTCTTTAGCCTAGAAAAGACTGAAAAGACGGGAGAATTTTGGAAAAATGCTCAGCATGCAATGGTCCAAATCTACCTTATCTACATTTAAAAAGACAGGGAGACTCAAATATACATCAAAGCAGATTAAAACAATAATATGTTAATCGCTCCCTGATGGCTGCCTGGTACCATCATAAAATTAAAGAACAAACAAAATTATAAACCCTAAGATTCTATTTTAGTGACATAAGCTCAGACAGTAGCGGAAGTTCAAAAAGGGGAGACATCAACGAGGAGTAGAATACTATTTGAGGTCACCGCGGACTTTGCAAGACTGTACAGCATTTAGGTTGAGGGCTGGAAGACAAAGAGCACTGCTGGAGAGAAGGAGGAAAGACCTTCATGAGCCGCCATATAATGGCAATTGTCTAAAACAGAATAAAATCAGTGCTGCCTATAAATATAAAAATATAGGGAAATTCAGAAGAGGTAGCTTAGGAGTCTTTAAGGATTTAAACGGGCAGAAAAAAATAATAATAGCAAATTTCTGTTTCTTATAAGACACCAGATAAACTTAAGTTCCTTAAAAGGTTTGATACAATTCTTTAAAAAAAAAAAATCCATTACAATACACAGCTGATCTTGCAAGACAATGCAAGAATAAAGAAGAGCCCCCCAAATAATAGAAGGCAAGAGCAAGAACTCAAGGTGATAAGCAGGCTCTCAACTCAGCGCCTACTCTGAGGCACCAACCAACTCTTCACACCCTAAACAGAAACAGGCTATGGGCAAAAACCAGCCAACAGGAAGATATTGTTGCTTACATTGTTAAGATGTGCACAAATATATTTTAAGGCAGCAAATATTTTTAGCAGAAAAGGTGAGTACCCAACACTAAAAGTTTCAATCCTCCTATAAAATTCAATAATTTAAACTTCAATGCAAGTAATAGCATATATTCCAAATAAACAAACAATATTTCACAGAATCTATACAAAAATTTGAAATTTTCATTATAACATTAGGAGATTTTAACACAGATCTTTCATTAACTGAATACACAAAACAACACCACCATCAACGGAAAGTAAACTAAAACAGGTTTAATACAATTTAAATGAAATAAACAAACAATACCTCTGTGGAACATTTATAAATATGGACCGTAGGGCTGGGGATATAACTCATTGGTACAAGCACCTGCCTGGCAAGTGCAAGGTACTGAGTTTGATTCCTGGTATCAAATAGGTGATGATAGATAGACAGATAGACAGATAGATATTGAGCATACACAAGACCATAAAAAGGTGAAAGCCACACATATCGCATCTGCTGACCACAATGTAATCAAGTTAGAAATAAGCAGCAAAGGAAACTAAACAAAATATTATGGTTGGTGGTTTTTCAAACACAAGGTGTGATCCACATCTTCCCTGGATTTACATAGAAAAAATTCCATCTGTCTCATGAGCCCATCTCTGAACCAATTACTTCTACATTGGATACTGCATAATACTCTATTTGGTTGGGCCCGAATATCCTCAAATACATGGACCACAAATAGGCGGTATATGTGTAGAAGAGAGAGGAGTTCTTTCTGAAAGAAAGTCCAGTTTACCTGAAGAAGACAAGGTATGCAAATGTTCTAGCTGGAAAATGAACATCAAGACCATTTCAAACCGCTTCACAACCATGTTTCATGACGACAGCTCTCTGGTTGTAAGTGCACCCTCTTGGCTTTTATTAACTTCATCTTCTACTACTCCTTCACATTTAAAACTTCTGCAAAATCTCTCCCCAAATGCCAAAGTTTTGTGTGCATTTTAATGACATGAGAAGTACGTGTACACCACTGTTCCATGGTTATAGAAGCTGTAACGGGTGAAATAAGAAGACAGAAATGGACAAAGCCATGGGAGATCAACATAATCAGGCACCCACCAATGATCCCTTCACGGTGGGTGGAATGCCACATGGCCTTCGCAACCATGGGCGTGCATGGTCTCCTTGCAGGACAGTGGCATATGCGTGGTATGCTTGGGAGTATTCACAGTTTAACGTTATATATAAAAATTCATTATCAGGTTCATTCAGTAGAGTACATTTGTTGTTGATTTGCCATCTTGGCTGCATTATACTCTATGCACCTGAAATAAAACCACTTTTTAAATTTCCACTCATATATCCAAATTACATGATTTACAGAGGGACTTTGGTTGTCAGAGAGGGGTCAAAGGACTCATTCAGTGTACACTGGAGAAGGGTAGATGCAGCGAAAAGCAACATGCACTGTTTGCTGATAACCCTTCAGCTTTCAACACAAAAAAGCACATATTAACAACTGAGCTCTGTAGAGTTAAATGAGTATCAAGGTACACCTGTAAGGGAAAAGGGGAAGAACCCCAAGGATGCACTAAACCAGTGAGGGCAAACCTTTTAGAGACCCAGTACCCAAGCTACAGCCCCAAACCTACTTATTTATTGCAAAGTGCCAACACTGCAAACAAACCTGAATACTCTGGTTTTAGTTCAGAAAAAACAACTCACACATTAACATCTTTTGTCTTAAAAGAAAAACACAATAATACATGTGCCATAGTTTTGCTACTACTGCTTTATACAACGAAGGGTGTGAAGAGCAAGAGGGATGTGCGTGCACTTATGTGTGTGTTTGTGTGAGTGTCATGTGTGTATGGTGGGGGGTATAGGCAATTTTAAATTCCCCTCATAGTCCTTGCTAATTTTTTTTTTCTTTTTGAGACAAGGTCTCACTATGCAATTCAGCCTGGCCATGAGCTCAATTTGTAGCCCATGCTGGCCTCCAACTCACAGTGATTCTCCTGCCTCAGCCTCCTGAGTGCTGGGATTACAGGTAAGCGCCACCATGCCCAGTTTACTCCTTGCTAATTATGTGCATAATTTGGGCACTTTCCTTCCTTTCATCCCTGGCTGATAGATTTAGCTCATTTCCTCCAGTCAATCCATTTTCCTTCTGTACCTAACTTCTACCCGTACCTCAAAAGTTGATATAACCTTTCCACATATTACAAACCAAAGACTGTGGCAATGGAAAACGTAGGGTCTTCAAAAGACAATGACAAATAAAATTTTGTTTTAGTTATGTTTAAATTATTCTAATGTCATTAAAGCACATTAGCTTCTTTTATTTTATATATGTGCATGCATTACAATGTATGTGCTTATGTTTATATTTAAATGCTTGAAAAAGGTAAACATATGACAAAATGCAGGTGGACAATATATATACATATATGTGTATTACAAATTTGAAAAAACTTTGTAATAGATTTTAAAAGTCAACAGAAGAAAATAGAATTCTGTCGGGTCCACCCAAGAATAGTGACTACAGGGGATAGCTTTCATATATTTGTTCTATGCATTCATAAATAATCCTATTCATGTGCAATGTATTTAGTTATATACTACATATCCATTGTCCATGAATTTTGTACCTTTCCATTAGATATTGATTTTCTGTACCAATACTTTTCTTGCTTAAAGGTTTTCCTGATAGTTAAAAAATGACATTGATGTGTTTTTAAATTATAAGTTAAAAAATGACATTGATGTGTTTTTAAATTATAAAACACTGAATGCAGTGCTGAATAGGAACATAAGTTCTTATTTAAATTCCATCAAAATTTAATTCAAATGATAAAGTACAGAGGGAACATATGACAACTGGCAAAATCTAGAGTTTTCACCAAAACAACCTCTCTCTCTTTAACTCAGTCATTTTAAATCTTGTTTAAGTCACAGACCTCTTTGAGAATCTAATAAAAGCTTTGATGCTCACTCCAGAAAAGTGCACATGCATGCAACATTTTGCAAACTATTTCAAACAGTTTATATTAATATTAAATCCATCTACGGGGCCCCAGTGGACTATAGAACTTGATTTAAGTACTTCTGATATATGCAAATTTTTTGCTAAAAAAACCTAACTTTACTGCAAACAGGAATTCAGTAAAATATTTCTAACAAATTAGCACCAACTTCAAAATGTTACATTCAAATTTTTATCACAGTCAAAAATGAAGTCATTTTTTATCATCATCAATAGTGATGACCAAAATTCAACGAGGCAATGCTTATTGAACACCGTGGAGTGTTATGTTCAGCCTGGACCCAAGCAGATGCCAAAACTAATGCCAGCCTCTCTCTCCCTAAAAATGTGTGGCTCAGACAGTGAAAAAAGCGGTAAACACCTGACAGTGGTAAATACTAAGATAGGAGGAGATGAAATTCTATGGAATCCCAGTGCATAGCACAGAACAATGCTGAAATAAAGTTTGAGAAAGTTGCATTTGATTAGAAAATACACTTAGAAAGTATTTTAAATTGTTTTTTCATGCCTGACTGAAAACTGTGTACATATTTTGCACAAATACAGAAGAAATTCACCAAATGTTCGTTCTCCTTCTCTCCTTCTGGAGAGAATCCTAATCTTCCCGGGTACTTTTATATCCTATCAGCAAAACCCTCTTGAGTCGATACATGTGTACGATTTCCACATTGCAGGAGACTAGATCGCACACACCACTACACGGCAAATTGTCTTGGACAAAATATTTGCTTCCCAGAACAGAATACATATTTATGAAGCTATGAGCTTGAAAGAACAAGCTCATCTTAAGCAAGCATGGCTTCCAAGAGGGCCCGCGCTGCGTCCCAGACTTAAGGGAGGGATGAAAGGAGGAAGAAAGAAGCATGGAAGGGAAATGGAAACAAGCACAAAAGTGACACCTCAGAAATAACTTTCACCTCTCACATTCCAGAGTTATTAACATGGATTTAAGTAAGTCTTATGCTGTCTTTTGCATTAGTCTTCCATTTGATGCAGCGCCTACTAATCAGTTACAGAGAGGAAATCACATCAACTGCTTAAATGGCCACTATATCTAATGTATACGTTAGGTCTAACATTATATCGAATGTTTAGGTTGTCTACAATTCAGGTAACTGATTTTGCGTGGTAGGTTGCATATGTTTTATATATATTCTCTCATGTCCAGCACCTTCCCAGTACCATCAGTACATATTTTCTAATTATAATTATTTGACTAAAGAGAAATGAAATAAATCTCAGCTGCAGTTTCAGCAGGATAGTGAACACAAAATTCACAGATCCTCATCAATGCTTTCAGTGAAGAACTATGTAAGAATCAATTGTGTTTCTTATAATGTGACATCTAATATTGTCACTTAACTAAAATGAAAAATCATCTAAGGAATATAAAAATATTTTCTCAAAGATCGAAAAATATCTACTCTGGCACTAACGTTTTAATAAATGCTTTCTCTCCTCTTACTGATCACCATATCAAAGTGGTAGTTAAATGTTATTACTTTTCAGTATTGATACCCTCTACTCATCTTATCTCTCTCTTTAAAATAAATTAGTTCTTCATTTCTCAACAACTGATGGAAGTGATGTAAATCCAAAAAGCAGCAATTATGCAGAAACTAAAGTCAAAACCATTTTCTTTTTTCCCTTCTCTAACAGCTTGTAAGCATAATTAATCAAATCAAGCTTCCCTCTCATCGTGGAGAGCTGTAATTTAAAAAAACAAATTACACCATCCTTGCAGTATCACATATAAAGTATATTAAGAAAATATGTATATGAAGTCAGAGCTTGTTTTTGGTTATAAATTCTATTTTATTAACCCCCCCTTCTGTATCATGAACTAATGTTCATCCTGCACATGGAAAGAAATAGCTCATAGCTTGAAATTTTAAATAACTCAAAATATGTACAACCAATTAAAATATTAAAATATTTTCTATGTCTTAACAAATCAAGGTAACAAAATGAAGGGATACCCACATGCTCAGGAGTAATCTCAAATACACTTAATATATTATTTCAGTAAAGATACCTTGGCAGTTTAACAAACTCATCACACAGGTAAAAAAACTTGCAGTGTAAAAAAATGAGAACTGCTATAGTGTTCCAAAGTGTCCACTATTAGGATGTTATCAACTTCTAGCGAGATAACGTTTCTCTGTTTCTCTAGGAATCACTTAGTCATTACTCCTACCATGTGCAGAAATGTATGGATATTTTTCCTTCACTCTTGGAGACATAGTATGTCTGTATGTCCAAATAATTGCCCAAGATTATAAATGCAGGAAAAACACAAATATTACAAATAGTAATTTGCCACCCAAGACGTAACACAGAGAGAGCACTTTCACTGAAGCATACTGAACACCCTCCCTCATTTTTAAAGCCTTCCAAGCCTAACTGAACGCAGAGACAAGCAGAAATTTCATGGTTTTCTATCGTACTCCCCCATATAATTATTACCTGGGGGATTATAATGCTACTTAATCATCTATTTGATCGTGCATGTGTTACTTTAACATTGACAGAGCTTTTGGATCCCCCTTGAGTTGATACGAATCAAGGTGCCCTGTCAGTTGTGCACCTAATCCAGGGACAGCAGAGATAAGACACTTTCAACAACTACTTGGTATGGACGGTGACGAAAATTATTTGTTAAAGTCACGATTTCTTATCATTTAAAATCCAGTTTTATAGAAAGGTAGATACACTTTCGCTTGAAAGTAAAGAGCTAATGCGCTTGAGTTAAACACTTCCAGACAGCAATCCTGGGACACAGAAAAAGAAGTTATCGACATGTACACAGAAGCAGAAAGAGTGCATACACAGAGCAAGCAGGGAAAGAACGCACAGGCATCAGAAATGCTTCCAGCTCTCCTGGAGAATGAGGCACTGAAAGGGTGCATAGTACTTTCACTCTCAGAGGGACTGCCTCTGGCCCAACTTCTTAAGGATTGCTGGAATTTGAACTAATTTTAACCAAGGGAGAAAAGCAAACCATGAACTTGATAACAGTCCGTATCAAAGCAAGTAGCAGACCAACCTTGAGCAAAGTGTGTTATATACCTTCTGCATATTCTTATGGTAAATTCATGTAAATTGCAGCACAGATAACTACTAATTATCTTATGTATACCAATTTCTTAAAATAGTAAGCTGTTATTTATGTAAGACTCATTATTAGGTCCTAAAATTGCAAATTATAAATAATGTAGCCTATTACACTATTTTCCTTTTCATGTATATTAGAAATTCTATATGCAATATATATATTTACACAGCAGAGTCTGTACAGATCCTACAGCATAAGTTGTATAATTTGTGCAAACACAGAGCCATCTAAAGCTTGACAAGAAGAATAAGGCAAGTTAGGAAACTTCATAAATGATGTATTTTAAGTGTTCTTTTCATTTCAACAAAAATTTGCTATCAAAGCATATTACCTATCAAGAATATAAGGATTAAAATATTCATGAGGTGCCTCAAAACTAAATGTTTACTCAGGGAATAAATAGGGATTTTCAGAAATGTTTATAAATATATATAAGCAAATATGGATGATAATACTTGACAACAAGGTTTGTCCCTGTCCATTTTATGAACTGTTTTTCCAAATAATTTTCTGACTAAAAAAGCTATCATATTTTTCATCTGTGAGATCTAGGTCAACAATGTTCACTATCTAGAGAGGGGAATTAATTCCATAGGAATTATTAGATCCCTCTGATCTTCTGACAAATAAATAAATGTAGAAGGATGTCAATATGGAAAAGGTAAGGTAGGAAAATCATAAGAAAATTCTTCGGTCCTGACTGTCATGTAGCTGCACTCTGAAGCTTTCCCAGCTACATATGACTTTCTCTCCTCTTTCCCGGGCCGGGCTTCCAAAGCCACCCCAAGATCCAAATTGATCAGCTCCCTGCACTTGCACCGCCGTCAGTCATTCCTATGCACTCCGACAGGCTTCCATTAGATATCACTTGATTAGACCTCGGCTCTAATATGTAACAAATACTTCAACAATCCTTAGGTCTAATCACAGAGGCGCAGAAAGGCATTTTAAATCAAATAAATGTCTAACTAAAGAACTAGGAAGGAAATATTCAGCAGCAGAGGAAATTCCGATGCCCTTTGCTATTTACTCTGAATGAGATACAACCCCATTCTAAATGTAATTTACCAAAGAATGTAATTTCTTACTGACTGATACTGTAAAAAGGCGGCCAATCAAAATGGAATCTGCCAAGGTCAGGAACAGGAGACAAAGGTGACCATATCTGAAAGCTGAAATGTCTACTTGTAAGCAAAGTCTTCCTCGTTCTAGTCATGAAAATCTTCTTTGAATAAACAATTACAAAACCGAGCAAAAAATTTGTGACCAAAGTAAGTACAAATCCCTCAGTTCTTTCATAAGTTTATCCATATAATTTACCTTAATCCTACCAAGTACCCACTGGCTGTCATATTTCTTCAAATTCCAGACACCCTTCCTGTGCCATGCCAGCCAGTCTTCCTTCAATTCTACCCTTATGCAGAACGTGCATTCCTCTGCCTTATGTTTCTTCATGTTCCTTAAGGACAGGGACTCCTGAGTCCTCTTGCAGCAGCCTGCAGAACACCTCGCAAAATGCATATTTGTAACTGAGATGAATGTAGCATGGCACCTTCACTGAAAGAGGACAGATCATTTTGCAAAAGTGGTAGGCACCTTCCCCTTCCTTCAAAACTAGACGGGAAGTAAGCATTCGCAGCACCCAAGCTCAATACTCAAAGAAACAGTGGCAGACCCAGGTTTCTGTAAAGGGCCAGATAATAAATATTTTAGACAGTAGGCAGTCTCCATCACTACTACTTAATTCCAACATTGTAGCATGAAAATAGCCATACAAATATGTAAATGAAGGGACATAACTGTTTCCCAATAAAACTTTTTTTCCAGATAACAGGTATCCTTACTATGCCTCATGGTTTGCCACACATGCCATGCAGGCTGTGTGGTCTGCGAATTTCCGTTCTAAAACAAAATTACAGGAGTATAGGCCCTTACATATTACACCATAAACCTTCTAGTTAAACAAATTTTTCAGCTCAGAATTATCATATAATAATTATTGTCCTTTCAGAAATACATTTTATTTTACTGATGAGAATTTTGAAATAAAAAAAGGAAAAGTCACCTCTAATCTCACAAAATAGAGATAGCTACTGTTATCTTTGTGTTTATTCTCCTAGTTATTGTATACCAATCTGATATGTAAACTCTATATTTCGTGTATTATATATGTATTTTCTTTTCAAGTGATTATCAGGCTTTATATGCAGTTCTGCAAATTATTCATCTATTTAACAACCTTTCATAAGCATTTACCAATGTCACTAAATAATGCTCAAGAGTTTTGTGCTTGTTTTATTGTACTGGGAATCGAACACAAGGAGCAGAGCTATATCCCCAGCACTTTATTTAAATTTTGAGACAAGTTTTGGGATTACATTTACTCACCACCCTGCTCAACAACCTTGTATTTTAAAGGCTATACAATTTTGTTAACATCTTCTGTATGGCAAACATTTTCAATCAATCCCTTAACACTAGGCATTTCTTTCCTGTTTATAAAAGATCCTAGACAATCAACAAATTCTAATCATCTCTAAATTTTTTTCATGAGAGAATAAGCATTATTTCCAGTGATTCTGAAAATGTAACCTCTGTTGTGATATTTCTTCATATTAAAATGTGGAACATTTTGACTACCTTGTATGAATTCTCACTACTACCTTTTTTTTTCAAAACATCAATATCTGTGATTTGTTTCCTTCAAAGCTACTGTGTATATGCCACCATCCTAAAGGCTCCGTGCATGTCTGGTGGGCTTCACAACAAAGGGAAAACATCTAACTTAACCCCAAGTTCTTTCAGATTTGAGTTTACAGCCTTTTCAGCCTTGTCTTTGCTGCCCCATCCGATGCAAACACTATGCGTTCCCTGTGCTTTTCCCCTTTTGTTCCATAGTCCTGGAATTCTCTTCACAATCTGTTTTTTCTGGCGCCAGTTTGTGCTTAGAAGGTGACCTTATATATCCCTCAAGTCCTTTTTCAGGTGCACTGTCCACGGGAAGCCCTCTAGGGACTAGATCAGGTGCCACTTTTCCAGTGTCTTCATGCAAAGCTCCATATAACATCTAAGACATACTTCACAGCTTCTGCCATGTGCAAGATGCCAGGAATGAAGCAACAGATAGACACAACCTCACTTTCCTGCATTTTTATATTCTAAACTTATGTCATCATATTTTCACTGTCACTTTATTTGGTTCCCTCAGTCAATAGAACTTAAATTCCATAGAAGCAGATGTTATCTTGTCTTCAAATGACCAGTCCCTAGATAAAACCTTAGAACTTAGTAATTCAATCCCCTAAAAGAAGTACCTCAAAGAAATATGATATCTAACCTCTACTTTCCTTCCCTGAACTGAAATATTCAGAAACAATTATTAAAATAAGGGGATTAATGAGTTACACACATGTAAATGTCAACTTTACTTGAAAAAAATTATTTCAAAATCCATAGTTATCTAGTATTGAATTTACAGGCAGAAAAAGCACATTGCTTCTACTCCTCTCTCCTGGATATTAGTAATCTCCCACTGCTTTTCTGAAATATGTCATATCTTCCATATAGCTCCAGTGTCTGATAGAAACGAAAGCTGCTGGACAAGGAATAGTCACTCAGCTTCACTTCTGCTGAGCTGGTACTTCCAGCCCCTTAAATTGGGCAGAGGACACAAAGGTCAGAAATGATAACCTCATTCCTTGTGACAGGTCCACTAATATCTATAAAGTGGAAATGGAGCTCAGTAATAAAAATTTTCTCAATTGCTGGAGAACAATTTGGGTATTGCTTCATCTTGATTTAGGTAGCAGACTATTAGCGATGTCTCAGGATTCCAAAACCAGCCAGGATGAGAGTGCAGATGCTGCCTCGTAGAACCCTGTATGGAATGAGCAAATACAAAACCCAGAGTTTGATCTGAAAAGTAGTGTTCTTAGCCAGAGGGTCGACATGAAAATTTAGCTTATAACAGTCATTTTAGCAGAAAGCCTTTTCAATAACCTGTAATGGTAGGCTTTTTCCTTCTACCGATCTGCCTCCCCCAACTCCATGATTTACTCTTTCCTATCACATATGCCATGTGCTTTATACATTTGCATGCAAAATTATGCTTATTGGATGCAACCAATCCTCACTTAAAACTTTCCATTTTCTTTCTATTAAAAAATCATACAAGACAGTTAATATAGTTATACTACTAACTTCTCCTAATTTATTGAAAAGAAAGATTTGTGCTAATATTGTTTGGACAATCAAATGCCTGTATCCTGTACTCCGAGTAACTAATTTAGAGATAACAACACACAATGCACTAAACATTGTTACACTTCTGTTACCATGTGTTGAATTTTTGTTTTATTTTTCTCTTTAAGATAAAATTTTTAAAAATCCTGACACCTTTGTATTTAACGCCAAAACAAAGAGTCCGTGAACTAATCATTATTACATGAGATACCTCCTATATTTAAATCTAGCAAACTTGCATATTTCAGTAATTCTCCAAACACATCACATCTAACCCTACAAGAAGAAATTAGTCATTCCCTGTCCTCAACCAAAGTTCATTCATGAAGGAGCTGAAATAGCCAGTTTCTCTAAGCAATTTTCATTTAAAATAGGGTAATTTTGAATGAAATGTTCAGGCTTGGAAATAAGTTATTCCATTCACTTATTCATTCAAAAGACAGTTTTGGGTATGTACTGTATGCAAGACTGTGTGCCAGGCACTATAGGGAACGGGAGAAGCTGAATCAGCGATAACCCATTGCCAAGGCGCTCATCTGCCAGCAGGCGACATCCTAAATGCCAGGAGAAGGGAAGAGAAAGGGCTATGGGAGTGCAGATGAGGACAAGAGCACTCCACACTGGAAGAATAAAAAGTGCCTCCATTTAGGAGGCAGATTATACATGGATGTTCAAAACCACTCAGACTAAGTGGAAAGAGCACTATATCTGGATGACAGAGCATCAGAGAAGGCAGGGAGTAAGCAAAACAGAGGGAGAAGATTTCCACATGCCGGACGCCACTGGGGAAAGAAGGCTATAGGAACTCAAGCTGGCAACGCAGGTTTGGGCCACATCTTGGTGTGTCTTGAGCACTAAAGACTACGCTGACCTACACCCCAGTCAGAAACAACTCTGAGGATTCAGAGTTCAGCTTTGGCTCACTAAATTTGACAGAAGAAGAAATGTTTCTCCCCCTGAGAAGAGTGGCAAAGAAAGAAAATGTGCAACACAGAGAAATGTAGAAGTAGAGGAGAGGCGAGCTGAAAAAGCTACTTTGATTTTTATGGCAAAATAAAATGGTCATTGTAAAGAACGAGTAAATCGGGATGAGACCGGGAACCTAAGCAGAAAGATAAAGTTCATTATAAAGACTCAGACTCATTAGAACTACATTAGATAAGGAGGGGATTTTAAAAAATAGTTGGAAATATAGTTTAAAAGGAAAACAAGGGCCCGAATAAAATAGGTCAGTGAACAACATGCTAAAGAATCTGACTTTAATAGCACAAGCTGTGGGAATAGAACTTTTAATTGGCTTGAGATATGAGCAAACGGACATCCTAGGAAGATAACTCTAGCTACACTCCTGAAAACGGGCAGGAGAAGAGAGAAACTGGAGACAACAAAACCAGCCCAGAGGCTAATGCAACCAGCTAGATGAGAATTGAAGACATTCCATTAGCTGTGTAAATAAACTCAAGCATCGGTTCATAATGTGAGGGAAAGCAGCAAAGCTAGGGAAAATGCTCCCAGAAAAACACATGAATTAAACTATGTACCTTTAAAAGCTATGTCATATTATAAAAGAGATATAAGTTACAAAACTGGTAATTACTCGAACCTACTTACTTAAAATATATCAAAGATAAATGTCAGGATAGTGTAATCATGATGTAATCCATTTTAAATTCCCTTAACACCAACATAAATAGTATAATATAGATAATATAATAACATGCATAATATGATAACATAAAAAACACCTTGGAAAATGTTTTCTATAGACTGGTATTTTGTGGCAGCTTTTCTCTCCATTAGTCTTAAGTTTACAATAAGCAGACTGCCATCAACTTCCCAAGAGTCTCTTCTTAAGAGTTGTTCAGGTATCTAAAAAAAATATGTAAAGCAACTCCAGGTACCCAAGACAAATCACAAAGTCCATCAGCCAAAGACTCAATATTAAGCTAGAATTATTGGACTTGATTGTTCCTCTAGGGAAAAGTTAATACTTTTATTTTAATAGTATAAACTTTATGAAATCACAAGTCTATTGGAAAAAACTTTTAATAAGAACATAAAAGATGACTAGAAACCCTGTGCATAAAAGTCAGTGAGGTACTTCCAGCTCAGAGCAGAATTGTCCTGTAAATTTTCTGCAATCATGGAAATGTTTTATCCAGTAGAGTAAATGCTTTACCCAGTACAGTAGCCACTAACCACACTTGTTTGTTGAACACATCAAAAGTGGCTAGTGGGCTTTGAAACAGAATTTTGATTTTGATTTCATTTTAGTTTTAATTTAAATAGCTACCTACAGCTAGTGGCTCCTGGGCTGAAGGTTCTGAACTAGACTAACAGGTAGACACCCATTTGGAAACATAATCCTGAAGGTTTGATGGCAGCAGGACATTTTACTAATGTGTCTGCTAAGGAAGCAAAGTGAGCCCCTCAGTACCAACCTGTTCATGGAAAACTGAAGCCCCTCCTGCTAGTGTAACTACACTCATTCTTTACTGACAATCAGCTAATCAAACTATGATGGCTCCCATTTTCAGCTCAAGTCAGCAACTCACAGCAGACACCCTTGTTAGTGTATGCTAATGATTTCCATTTGATACTTGCTAGACACCAAAAATGTCCATAGAACAAAATGTATAAACATGATGTTCAATAAAGCCTGGCAGGCTTTTAATAAGACACATGGGAACCTACTAATCCAGATTTCTGTCGGCAGATACTTCGTAAAAGGTTAATCAAAGTGCCGGGCAATGTGGGAACATCTGCATCGAGCTCAGCACTATTTTTTTCAACAGAAAGCTCAACATCTGCACGGAGGCCCATGGGGAGAATTCTGAGCCTTAAAACAGAAAGATTTGCAACTGCATTAACTGTGGTTATGTTAACATTGCTTCTCTTCAGCAACCACTTCTAAATCACAATGACACTTAGGGGGGAAAAGGAAAACATCCCTGTTCTAATATTTAATATTTTTCCTTTAAAAATTGTATCTAATGTATAATGTATTATGGTATAAAATATTATCTCTGTTAAAAAATAAAAAAGAAAATGTATGCAATATTATTACCATCAAATTATTAAGATTTCATTTCATATTTAACCTGTTTAAAAGGTGCAAAATATCTAGCTCTTTGCAGCTGGTGAAACAGCTGGAAAGCAAACCCTGCCCACTGATCAGCTTCTGGTGGTTGTTACCACGAGTATAGTTCTAATACACACTACTTAGTTTTTAAAGATCAAATTGTAAAATATCCACCAGCTTTGTTTCTTGCAATGACTCTTTCACTCTACTCACATAACTAAGAAAAATTTATCAATCAAAAGAATTAGAGCAATGCTATTAAGGATTAGTTAGGGTTCCCACCACCTGCTTTTTCATTTTTACATTGCATTTGTATAAATACATTCTCATCATTCAGAAAAAAGCCTACCTTCATTACCAATAGCCATGTTTTGATTATTAAAACATATAGTACACAACATGAGAATAATTTTTAAAGAATTTGAAATATAAAACTACAGTACAAATGGTTGGGTACAGAGACAATAAAACAATCTGATTTAGTACCTTTTATACAAGTATATGAGCTGATAATTGTGTCCTTTTACATATGTTGTTGTTGTTGTTTTTTTTTTTGGCGGTACTGGGGATCGAACTCAGGACCCTGTGCTTGCTAGGCAAGCACTTATTCCACTGAGCTATATCCCCAGCCCCACCTTTTACATAAAACTGTAATTTGAATATCATTTTCAGCAATTCTTTTACTAATCTATATTGTTCTATTTAACTTAACTCCTCTGAAACAAGAAAATGATTGTTCTTGTTTTAACATAAGATATTGCTTATAAACCAAGACCTAACGCTGTAATAACTACAGGCATGGTGAATTATTACTTCAGACTGTACATTAGAAATTTAAACACACAGACATATTGCCTGAAATGCCAACAGAAGGAGCCAAAAATACCTGTGTAGAAACTCTTCTGAAATTAACCTAAATGTTCTATTGGTAATAGATAATGATCATAGTATCACCTCCCTAACTAATCATTCACATTTGAATAATGCATTAAGGAACTCTGTATAGCATTTTCCCAGTGTGGAATCTTGCCTAGAGACAGAAAAGGAACAAATGCTAAATACAGCTTTACCAAATTAATCTCAGCTTGAAAAATGCAAGAAATATAATGTTCTCTGACATAAGTCCCATTACTGGCTCCATAAGCCACAGTGGATCCGTATATCTTGAAACATAATTTAGAGATCCCACCACCATAATGCAAATCCGAGACTTGAAAATGCACGGTAAGATTAGTATGCGGTCAGCGAATGTCCTCTGTTACCCCTTTTTTCAGTCTGGGGAATTTCTAATGGAGACAGTTGTGATTCCCCGTTTCCTGTGAACACCATGACACCTCATGCCCCTCCCTTATTCTGCATCACAAAGAACCTCGTTTGTGCACAACTTCCAGGTCATTTCCTTACTGATGCTCTCAGCAAGTGATACCAAAATTAGCCATAAACTGCTTAAGAGCTTGTTGTGACATCACTAAGAATCACATTCTCACAACATTGCTAAAGAAAAAGGATTTAATATTTAATATGGTATTCAGGACAACATGGTAACTCTGGAAAAATACATCCATATAGACTAACATATGAGTGGAAGTATACATGTGTGTGTTATCTGTTGGTGAGCTCATATATGTTATGCACATTCTACTTGTAGACATATATGTGCCTACATACAAGAATTTCTTATGAAAATTATCTAGCAGTCAGTTCATCTAAGATCACTGTATTAGAGATATGACGCTTCCCTATCTGAAGGAGATTCTGGCAAGGTTAACTGACATCAAGCTGTTAAGTGGTGAAACCCATCAATGACTCTTTCTCTGAGCTTCAAACACAAGGCAAAGGATCACAGACAAAACCGCCAAGCACTGGTTTTGGAGTAGAAATCCATTAACAAACAGCCAGCTCTGAACTTCAGAAAATGTTGCTAGAATTGCTACTTTATTCTGAGGGAATACCAAGTAATTCTCAAAATTTCAAAAATATACTGGGTGGACAAGCTACTAATTCAATTTATTTTTTAATAATTTAAGTGTCCCTCATTCAGTACACTATTATTTCATAAATATCTATATTACCAGTTATAAAAATTGTGACTTGGGTTGACTTCTAGAGTCTCTCTTTTTTTTTTCAAGACAAAGTCTCACTGGTAGTTTCAGCTGGTCTTGAACTCACTTCAGAGCCCAGGCTGGCCTCAAACACCAGGCACAAACACATGCAACCAGGCCTCACCTACAATCTCTCATCTTTCAAAAGAAACTGCAGGATTTATTATCAACGAAAATCAACATCCATTATTCATAAACAAATCCCTGACTTGAGAATTAAGACTTGATAACATAGCATATAAAAACAAAAAATCATTTTAGCATATGTTATTTTATTCACCAAATAGTGTAAATTATTTTGAACTTTCAATCTAAAGTTTGAAATCATGTGAAACAGAACAAGGTGAACAAATTTTTCCCTTTTTCATTTGGTAATTTGGAAAAGGTTAAAAGTACTCTAATAATCTTGCTCTCCATTTTTTCTAAAGGTGAAAAAATGTTCTGAGCAAAAGAAAAAAAAAACATGGCTTGGCTTTAATAATGTATTTTTAATTTAAATGCTTAGAGTTTTTTATTTGTTTATGTTTTGCATTGATGGGGTCTGAACTCAGGACATCTGCCACATTAAGGAAATGGCTCTGGCACTGAGTACATCGCCACGTATTTTTTTCTTACTTTTATTTGATTTGATTATTTTATTTTGCTTTTACACCAGCCGCTCACTAAGTTGCCCAGGCTAGCTTTGAACTTGTAATCCTCCTGCCTCTGGGATTGCAGGCATGTGTGATCAAACCCGGGTAAGGGGCTGTTTTTAACAGCAAAATCTCAGACAGATCCAGTCCTCCAATTCCATGATTAATCATTCACTACTTAAATGATTAAAATTGAAATTACTTTACTAAAACTTACCCTTTTAAAACAAAATAGCCAGATTATCTTTTCTTTCAGATAGAGATTCTAAAAGTCAAAATTGGCTATTACTGTACTTCAAAGTACTATAAACTATGTCTATATCTGACTTCTGAAGACTTCATACTAATGTTATATGCTAATGTGTCCTAAATTCCCCTTCAGAGAATGCTATCCTCAAAAAAGTAAACAAATTTTTTTATAATAAAGGGATTCTACATTATGGGAATTATATACAATAACCTTTCAAAACCAAAGTGTTCTTCAACATTTACAATTTCCAAAGTCAAGATTTTTTCATCGAAAACTCTTTAGCACCACCTTAGCTTCTTGTAATGGAGCTCTGTATGGAACACCAGTTTGACAAATGGGAAGAGAGCATGCACTCAATAAATATTGGATGGTATAAACAAAATGTGCTTTTGCCAAGAAAATCATTAGCATCTTCCTGGATGGTAAATCAGATCATTATTTCATATTGATTTCATTGGAATCGTATCCTGCTTAGGTAAGTTTCTCAAGATCAATCATGTTTCTGTTTTTGTTTTGCTAACAGCACTTCTATTTCTAGTTTTAAACCATTAACAGAAAGCTCCATCACAGCCAGAAGCAATAAGTTAATAACTCTTCATATTAGTAGTTCAAATTTTTTATCCTTTGATAATATAATGTTTAAATCAAAGCATGTATCATATTCACTGTTCAGAACCACCAATATTATTATCAAACTAAATTCAAATCACTTAACTTTCCCATCCAATATTACTTCACTTTCCCTCTAGCACATAAATTGACTTTATTTTTTATTCCATACCCAAGAATATAACAGTGACAATCGTATCTCAAGCCTTGGACCCACCAGTAGTGTTGAGAACTCAGGGAGGCCACCTCTTTCCAGAGCTTCATTCAACCACCAGCTCTGTCACCCACACTGTAATAACAAGGCCAAAGGCAAGGAGCCCTTATTTTTGTTTCACTGGTCATTTAGTCATGGAATAAGTACTAATCAAACATCTACTGTATGCTGGAGACTGTTGCAGATCTTGGGGAGTGAGACACAGAGGATCCATGTTCTGTGGGAAAGGCAGAAACAGAAAGATGTGCAGCATGTTATACTGGCAAATGCTAAAGACAAAAGAAGACTAGTCAGGTGGAAGGATAGGCACTGCAAGGGGTAAGAGTCTGAAAATCTTCCAAGAGTGGTGAGGGAAGTCCTCTCAGAAAATGCCACTTCTGAGTAATTGGTGAGAAAGGAAGCACGAGACAAGGCTGTTGAACGCCAAAGGAAGGGCATTACTCAGCAAGGGCAGGGCAAGAAGGACAAGGGAGAAGGTCGGGTGTGGCCTAAGCTAAGAGGACGAGGGGCTGGTGAAAATAGATAGAGTGACAGAGGTGACAAACTGCCACATTGGATAGAGCTTTACAAGTCATTCTACAGACGTTTCTTTCTCAAAGGAGATGGAAAGCCACAGGTTCTGCATGGAGGAGTGAAACACACTAACTTCTCATGGTGTTACTCTGGCTTCTGTAAAGGTGAAAGAATGTAAGGTTGGGGGAAGACAGCCAGGAAGGCCAGGAAGGCAAGAGATAATGGTAACTTTGACCAGAGTGGAGTGAATAGGATGCATGTGAGGAAGATCAGAAGAGTTCTATGGGGCAATTCTTGACTACACAGTTTCTCTGAGCAAACTCTTTGCATAGTAAATCTACTGAGGATTTCATTCATGCTGTCACAGTGCCATTTCTATATCTTTCTATTGTCATACTGGACACAAATTGACCACCCCTCCTCAGGTTCCCTTGGTCATAGTATGAGTTTGCCTTTTAAACCCATTAACACCATTGGGATTCAATCAGTCACTAACACTAGATGAGTAGGTCAGACCCTTTGACCCACAGGGTGCTAGGCTGAGGACCAAATGTTCCATTTCCGGATCTTTGTCACTTTCAGACTAGAAGGAAACACTTCCCTGGAGACATGAGACCTGACACACCAGGAGGAATCTTGTTGATGTAATGATACCCTCTAAAAGCTAATTGCCCTCAGGACAAGCATTGACCAGCAGGAAACAAGAGAGGGACACAGAAGGAACTGGACCCTCCTCACTCCCAGGGACTGCTGAGGTGAGGCTTCCTTGCAGCTCTTTCGGGAGCTGCACAAGCTGAGAGGCGCCCTTGCCAAGCCTCGCTGTGTCTCATTCTGTCTTTTTTACAAACCAAATTAAAGTCTTAGAACCTGATCTTTGCCTCAGACTCTGCCTACATTGAAACTATCTTCTCAAACTATTGTCCTCCCACTGTTTTTGTGGCATCTGCCATACTCATTCTTGTCTTGGTTAGAAAGATCTCTACAACCTGTATGTTAACATATAGAAAGTTTTCTTCTAAATTTATACTTTTAAATTTAGGTCTTACACTCAACTAACATTAATTTTTGCAAATGTATGAAGTGGTGGCATCCATTTGTTGTAACTGCTAGTGGTATTTTTATTTCTTAAATAAATGATTCTTTTCATAGTGAAATTAAATTTTGGCTTTATCGTATATGTTATACAAATGCACTGCCATTCATGTTGGAGTATTCGTTCTAGTCTGTCAATTTACTTAAAATTTTTACACTGTCCGCACCACATTGTCCTTGTCCCTCTGTTTTATGGTGCAGTTTGATATCTGATGCTGCATCAACCTTCTTCACTATATTTTCATTTTCTCTGTTGTTCACTTGTCTTAACCATGAATGTTTTGTCTTCAAGTCCAAAATTAGCTTGAGATTCTAAATTAAATTACAGTTTATTTGTTATAAAAAGTATATGACTTCTTATATCTCATGTTTTCCATCCTTCAAAGCTATTTTATAATTTCACAAATTCTGTGACCTTCTTGTCAAAATGAAACCTATTTCACACTTTTGTCTTCCTTGTGACTAGGATAACTTTCATACTTCTGTGTTTATGTAAATATTAATAATATAAAAAAGCTTTAATACTTATAACCAAGGTCATTCATAAAGTTCCCCTGTTGATTCTAGTTCCTTCTAACAGCTTCTCTTGGAGAATATTATAAGAAATATTTTGATGGAAAACAAGTTGATTTTGCCTTTGTCTGCATTTACATTTATCCTTTTATTTTCCTTTTTGTATTTGTTATACTTGGACAAGCAAAACAATGTTAATAAGAGCAATAGAAGAAAGTATCCTTTTCTCTGGCCTGGTTTTATGGAAAGAGATTTAGAGTTTCATCATTTAGGATAATGTTTGCCATTGGCTTTAGAATATAATCTTCACCATACTGCCATTTTTTGTTTTATTTCCATTTTGCTTACAATTTATGGGAGGGATAACTGCTAAATTTACCAAGTACTTTTTCAATGAACTATAGACTTTTTTTTACTTATTTGTTGATGCAGCAAATTATATGGATAGGTTTCCTCATGTCTGATTCTTCTTTAGATCCGTAGAATTAATCTGAGTTGGTCACTGCATATTTTTAATATTTGACTGCACTACTGAACTTTAGCTGTAACATTTTGAGAAATCCGGTCCAAAATCCATTTACACACACACACACACACACACACACACACACACACACACACACACTTAATAGAAAAAAACAAGAATTTCTGGTAATCTATGAGGTAAAATAAAATGTGATGCAAATTATAATAACAAGTTCATTCGTGTATATTTATAACAACAGGGTTAAAGCTAACTATACAGGACATGTTGAACATCAGAAACATTTTCAGATCAAGTTCAGTTACATCAATGGTTCTCAGACTTAAGCAAGGATCAAAATCACCCTTGAGGCTTGTAGAAGAGCTTGCCAGCCCTCCCATGTAAGTTTCTGATTAGTAAATCTGGAATGAGCCTAAAAACGTGTATTTCTAACAAGTTCCCAAATGGTGCTCATGAGAATCACAGCCATGTAGCACACAAAGCTTTCAATATTTTAACAACAAACTTTGTAGTTTCAGCCTCCAAATCCGCAAAATGGAGCAAATCATCATTCCTTACAGAATCGCTATGAGAGACAATCTGGTGTATGAAAAGAATTTAGATCAGAACCAAGCACATAGTAAACATTAAGTGTTAGTTGCTATTATTTTTCATTAAGCAAATAAAGAATAAAAAGGAAGTACGGTGTGAGGGCAATCTGGCTGCAACACCTGTCACCCTGTTGATCACCAGGGCTGATTCAGCTGATCTGGAGTCCCCTTCCTCCCTCAATGCTCCACGTGTGTCCCTCCAGAAGCTGTGCGCTTGGTCGAAGAAGACGATGACCCCAGTAGAGGACCGTTCCTCGGTCAAGGGTAAAGGAGGAGCTGTGCTCCCCTGGAGAACCTCCACACAAGCTCTCAAAAAGGAAGGAGAAGCAGGAAGAGCTAACACGAAGAAAACTCAGCAAAATGCCCAGTACCTGTTAGCTGCATATCTCCATTTTAGGATGATATCTAACATATAAAATGAAATAGCAAGAAAAATTAAAATGTAACTAGAGTAGAAATATTTTCTTCTGCATGAACTGGGAATTTTTAAAATATCCTAATGATTTCCAACAGTGAGTCCTAAATTCTCTGAAAAGAAAAATAAAATGAATCACCAGTGTTACTTTAAATTTGATGTTAGGTATTATTCTACTTTAAAAATTTACTAAATTGCTTTCCATGTATAGCTCAATATAAAGTAATGACTTATACTGAGCTATACGTGAGTAATGCTTTTTAAAGATCTTAAAATACCTTTAAAGAGATAAAGCTCTTTAAAGATCTTAAAATAGCCAAATATTAAAATCTTTTAAGGTATTATATAAGATTTTCCTGTATATTTTTAAGGTTGAGACTACTTGAAATGAGGCAAATCAGATTTATCTCAGATGCATTAAGCATCTAGAAATACACCTGCATAGAAAAAGATTCATTCAGATCTTTAATTAAGAATTGGATGGGAACTTCAGGATATTCTATAGAAGCTCATCTGATTTACTTTTGTGAGAAAGCTTGGGGGACTAGGGGCCGTGGATGCTGGAGTCAACTGCCCTCTCCTGTGCTGAGTCCTGGCAGCGAAGATGGCTGCCTTCCAGGACCTCCAGGGAGCAGTTCTGCTCTGTCACTGCCAAGGATGCTGGGGAATCTGGATTCTGTTCCAGATCTCCTCTGCTCTGTTCATCTCAGACACACACACACACACACACGCACACGCACACGCACACACACACGCGCATGCACGCACGCACATGTGAGTGTGCACGTGCATGAACCCTCTTCTCTGGAGTGGTTAGGAATAGACATGTGTACCAATTTTTGCACTAGGCAAAAGCTGACACGCTCACTGTTAAGACCCAGAGTGTCCCTCCCGCTCAGCTCCCAGGGTGGCAGGCCAAGCATATACAAGCACATCTCTCCTAAGAAGAATAAAAGGGTCTTCTCTGGTGAACCTCAGCTGCCCAGTGAAAAACTTAAAGGCTATGAAGCCACATGTTTGGACTGAATTATTACCTAGCCGGTGCTAACTTGGGCAAAGGTCTCACTATACATCTCCACTGTTATCCCCACATTGTGCCTCACTGGTCTAGATCTTTTCTCCACCTATTTTAAAGGTTGTTGCAATCTACAGCTGATGGGGATCTGAGTTTTTACTTAAACCATTTTGAACAATTTTCTGTACTGTTAGATACTACAAAATTCAATTTTAAAAGACTACAACAGACAAGTTCCAGCTCCCCATGAACACTCCCAGTGCTTTAAAACATCTTAGGCATACAGAAAAAGAGAAGGATAACTAAAGGGAAAAAATGAGGACATTCTAAATGAGAGGGACTTAAGGGTTAAATGATTAGGAATTAAAGATGAGGAAGAAAAAGGAGGAGAGAATTTTTTAAGTATCAAGAAATCAGCTCACTCTGTTCTTGGAGATTATCACTTGCTGATGTGAACCTCAAGCTGCAGGTCGCCATGAAAAACAGAAGAGATGAGATTGGAGGGAGGATCAGATAACTTGACTAAGCCCTGGACCTACCCGTGCCTAAAGCTAGAAATCCATAAGAGCTTGACAGTCAGATGAACACAGAAATTCTTCCTTTGGCTTAAACCAACATAAATTTCTCTGTCTTGTATTGGAAAGACATTTGTCCTTTAAATTCAAACCTTCTATCTTTAAGCAGGCTGGAGAGACTCTCAGTCCATAGCACATTACCAAATTCATTACTATTTAGACCAACAGTACCTATTGTGTGAAGTAATTCATGACTTACTCCTCAGAACACTAATTTCTTTCACTACAGCAGGCAACTATGATAACCTGAAAGTCCAATTCCCAACTCTACACCTCTTTATTAAATCATATATAGTATGTGGCCGTATTTTCCATTTTCTCAGTGGCTAAATGGTTCTTTGTGAAGTGGAAGTTGATCATAGTTTCATAATTTAACATTATGAATTCAGAAGGAAAATTAATGGCACTAGGTGGCAAGTATGTTTTAGTCACTCTGAAAATAAAATTACTGCTAAATAGTCTATCTCGAAGACCATCAAAAGTGTTGGCTGTTCTTTGAAATTTATGTTCTGGGAGCAGAGAGACAATAAATTGTCCACATGCCAGAGTTGTTGATCTTCCCACTAAACCCATGGGAGAGGTGCTGAGAGCCCTATGGTTCACCTTCTTTCTTTACAGGATAATTATGTTACACTATTAAGACGTCACCAGAGTCAAAGTTTCATGAAGTGATGAAATAGAAGACTAATAACCAGACACATGCATTCAATAGTAGAGCCCTAAGATATTAAGTTATACTTAACCAACATCCATGAAAATAGCCCGAAAAGTCCAATTTTCCCATCAAAATGTTGATGGTGTTCTCTCCACAGGAATTGTGAAAAGAAAGCACCCATCCCAAAGCAACAACAGGAGGAAACTTCCTCCCTATGGCCCCAGGGACTTTGAGATCAAGGTGAGCCAGCTCCGTAATTCTTTCCATGACATCCTCTCCTCCTTCCACAGAGGCTCTGTGGTACACCTGAGAGCAATACACACATCTTTTGCTGTAGATGAAGACAGCGTCAATTCAGTAGGAACAGCACAGGCTGCCTGGTCTTGCCAGTTTTCTCAGTCACTTTCTTCACTGTTGGGATAAAAAACCAACACTCAGAACATAAAGGAGGAAAGGTTTATTTGGTTCACAGTTTCAATCCACAGGCAGCTGGCTCCACGGCAAAGGTGCATGGCAGGGGAGAGCTGAGAAGAGCTGCTCACAACATGGTGGCCAGGAAGCAGAGAGAAGGAGCCAGAAAGAGAGATAAACCCTCTCAGGCCACAGTGCTGGTGACCTACGTCCTTCCTACCAGGCTTCTCCTCCCAACATCACATTTAGCTCTAAACGCCTCAATGGACTGATCCTCCAGTGATCCAATCACCTCCCCAGTGTCCCACCTATGAGCCCAGAAGGCTTTGACGGACACCTAGATCTAAACCACAACACCAGTCAGAGTTATCCCACAAAATAGCTGCATGAACAAAACCTGGGGTGGAGCCTGTTAAGAATGCAGAGTCTCAGGTTCTATATATACAACAGACTGAACCAAAATCCATGTATTAACAAGCTCTGGAGGTGATCTCTGAGCACGTTAAAGTTTAAAAAGCGTTATTCCATACAGAGCAAGTCAGGAAATTTCTTACAAACATATTTTTCTGGAAAGAAAAGCAAGATGTAGAAAGTTGCATATATCAATATCCATGTTGAAACTAAAAGCTAAATGAAACTAAATAGTATATTCTTCAATGATTCAGATTTGTGTGATAAAAATATCAATTAAAAGGCAGTTTAACCTGCTAGGGTACTCCAGGGCATGAAGGCAATATACAGAAGCAGGGAAGGGATGGACTCATGGGTTCCCCATGACTACAAAATTTCTCATATTTGTGTACTCAAATATTACATAGTAAACATTTTTAAAAGTGAGGAAACATGACCTCATTTGGACACAAATGAAATAGCTTGGCTTAGCTTTTGCATGGACCAGGTATATGGAGAACCGTAAAGGGGGTTACTTAAGCAGCCCATTTGAGAGTTACTAAGAAAAGAGAACAATGATTTAATCCATATGGGTAATAAAGAATGCTTTATTACTTAGGTGTGGGAAGGTAATGAGCAGTACATAAATAAATAAGCAGACAGATCAAACATTTGTTTGCATTTTTCTTCAAGCAACCCCTGCTCCAACCCACACCACCGTCAGCAGCATGACTCTAAAACACAAGATAAAACAAGAGCTTGGGCAGCAGGTACTCAGAGCACAAGGAGAAATGAACTCAGAAATTTCCAGGCAAGTTACTCATCAGGAGCTTTAGGAACTGGAGACAGCATGGAGTGAACAGGGTTTCCAGACAACAGTGATACCCTCACACAACCAGGGCTTGTTTTCCTTATTTGCAATTTTGTGTTAAACAACAACAGTTTAAAAATTTATGCCACAACATCTTTTTGAGTGAACCTTGAATTCTAAAACTGTGCAAGGAAAGCAACCTGATTAAGCAAATATGCACTCTCAAGTTTTCAGAGCATACAGCCTGACCAGGAAATTGTTTCACAAACTTGCTACCAGGTCCAGTGCCTCATAAGAAAGTTAATCTTGGATGCCATAGTGTTTCTAAAGACTCTACATAGGAATTTACACACACAGAACATCCTAATCCTGACAATGAAATGTTAGAGGAGAAACTAAATATTGTATTTATAAGTGAAAGAAAAGAGATGTTTTACTGAGATACTCAAAAGATGGAAGCTTAATTTCTGGGATCTAGTTGCATACGATGAACAATTGTGGGTGAGTCAGTTTATCCCACTAACATTCATGCTCTCCTCATAGATCAACTGAGTACAGAAAGTTCTTCCCCTGCCTGTGGGCTCCATGTCCAACATGCATAGCCATGTCTTATGAACACTTCATCTAATCTGTGCCCACTTTGCTTTCTTCTGACCTCTTGAATATTGAGGTTCCCGTGTCAGTTCATACTGCGACCAGAATACATCCTACTAAATTCCTTCCAGCCATCCAAAAGTGACTGGATTTCCTTCTTTTTTATTTTAAAGAAAGAAGAATAATAAAAACAATGATACAGGATTTAAAAACAAGATAGTAGAAAATTAACAATGGTTAATATATTGCATTCAAAGTCTACTCAGATTACAAGACACAGGTATGCAAAACTGATCAAACACTATAAGCACAAACCGTTCTTTTTCAATAAGCTAATAGAAACAATTACCTTAGCTATCTTTTATTTTCCCTTTTTTCTTTTCTCCTCTCCCCCATCCCAGTTGTTCCTTCCTTTTGAGCAGTTTCTTTCCCTTTCTCAATATCTATTGTACTTTTTGGATCTTACTCTCGGTTTCTTACACCAGGGAGACAATACAATGTTTATACATGCAAGTGTGATTTATTTCACTTATTATTATGGTCTCTAGTTGCATCCATTTACCTACAAAGTCTCAAGTTTCTCTCTCTTTATAGCTGAGTAATACTCCATTGTATAAAAAGAGTACATTTTAAAAAATCCATTCCTTGGTTGCTGGACATTTAGGTTGTTCCCAAGATTTAGCTATTACAAATTGTGTTGCTATAATCATGGATGCACATATATTTCTGTGGTATGATGTTCTTAATTCTTCTGGAAAAATACACAGAAGGGGAATAGCTGGGTGGAATGGAACCTCTAATCCTAGTTTTTTGAGGAATCTCCACACTGATTTTGACAGTGGTTGTACCAGTTTACACTCCAACCAACAGAGGAGGAGGGTTCCTTTCTCCCCACACCCCCACCAGCATTTGCTTTTGGTTGATTTCTTGATAATAGCCATTCTTTCTGGGGTGAGATGGAATCTCAATGTTGTTTTAATTTGCATTTCTTGAATGACCAATGATGTTGAATTTTTTCATGTATTTATTTGCCATTTGTTTTCTTCATTTGAGAAGTTTGTATTCATCTCAGATGCTCATTTTTGGATTTGGTTTTTAATTTTGGGGAGTCTGACTCTTTTTAATTATATGTACTAGGTAGAAGTCCTTTGTCTGAGGGACAATTGGCTAAAATTTCTTCCCAATTTTCAGATTTTCTTTTCACAGTGTTGGTGATTTCTTTTGATGTGCAAAATCTTTTTAATAAGAAGACATCCCAGTTGTTGATTCTTTTAAGTATTTCCCATGCAGTTTGGTTTGGGACTGGACTTATTGCCTGCCAAGTTCTTTTTCTCCCACAGGCTACTCATTCTAGAAGAGTCACTATCTCTTTCCACTTCTGTCTCAGGCTCTCTCAAACCTAAGCTACAGGGAGAAGATTTATGACCTGCCATCTTCCCCAGGTTCATCCTGTACACCAGTGAAGATATTACACTAGATGTCAAGGTCTTTTGAAAAGTTTAGAATATTTGCTGAGAAGAATTAGGACATTAAAATATGGGAGATGTTAACATATCAAAAGCATTCAACAAGTTCATTAAAATGAATATTTTTCAACCATCATAAAATTCACAGAAGTGCAGATCTATAGTAAGTCCAGATATGTGACCAAGCAAATTCACTAGAAAATCCTTGTTATGATTATTTTTAAGCTTTTCCTGTAGAATGGACCAAGTGAAGAGACAGTCTCCAATTTAATGACAGTTGATGTATGATTTTTCAATTTGACCAGATAGAACAGTAACACACATTCAGTATACACTTCACCCCAAAATTTGAATTCAGGTCCTTTCCAAGGTTAAAAAGGTGGTTCTCTCTCATTGCTGGGCATCCACAGTGAACCACACATCCAATCAGCCACTCAATCCCAAGAGTAAAGAACAGATATTTAAAGTGCATTGTGTTGCTAAGCAGGGAAGGGTGTTGTTAGGCTGGGTGTACCAAATGCATTTTCAGTTTATGGGTTGGTTAACTGAGATGTGACCACATTTTAAATCGATGAACACCTGTAATCTTAGTTGCCATAAAGACAAAAAAATGGTCTGATGCCCATAGTTAACTGATGCTACATGAATGACATTCAAAAGAACACACAGCTCAAAGTAAGCGTATAGAGTATCCAATATATACCTGATTTTCTATTTTAAGAAATAGGTGCATGACCATAAAATGACTACCATAACCAAAGCAAGAATTCAAGTCCCAGTTTAAAACTATGTCCGTTAATTTTAAGGTGTCTAGTATGTACTTCTGAACGCAGGCAATTTACCTACTTCAGAAGGCTATTTTTAAAGCCATCAGGACAAAAATTCTGCAATGGCCCTCAGCATTCTGTTGTAGTGCTAGAGTAATCTTACTGCTGGTCTTCCTCCTCACAGTTCTCTAAATCTTTCTTATTGCAATGTTACCTGTTTTTCCTTTATAGACACCAAAAAAAAATCATACACAGATTTTTTATTCCTCACCACTGCAATACTCAGATTTATGAGAAATTGGCTGGTTTTCTTTGCAGAGCTCAAGGCAATCATTAACCATCTTTAAAGATATAAATTCCTATTGCTACGCTGGGGTACTGAAGAGAGCTGCCCTTCAGAGAAGGAGCATAACAAAACCAATATCTGCAATTCAAAACAACATTCCTAAGTAGTTTGAATTGAATTTTACATTGAAATTACCATTTGTTTTATAAAGATATGTTATCTCAGTACATGTGATTTCATTCATTCTATCACATGTACTTCTTATTCTACTGCAGTACTAATGCATCTATCATTTTGAGGTAAACCAGCATAAATTTGCATCAAAGCTCTTTTAAGATACACTATGCTAGACCTCTCTTCTAGATTTCTCTCCAGCTGAAAATATATCAGCAAGTTTTGTGTTACATAATACTAGACAGGCAAAACCATAATTTATATTGATTACTATGTATATATACATACATATATATATATATATATATATATACTCTTCAGAGAGTTTGAACTCTGTGCAATTTAGTGAAAGTCTACTTTTTCATTTGTTGTTGAATGAAACACATCTTGAATTTTTAATCTCTTCTTTCTGTACACTGAATGCCTTGTGCTAAAGACAATCATTCAATCAGTTTGTGGTGCAACACAGTATAATACCTGATAGATTGCAGCTGCACATTACTTCACTGATAAGAATAATATAATAAACACAGAATGAATAAACTAGATTTTTCTTAAGTGGACAGAGGAATAACATTTCACTGGCAATTTTTTTGGCAAATATATCATCAAAGGCTAGAACATATGGCTAAGAATAAATGGTTCATTTCTTAAATAAAAAAATATTTTTATCACAGACATTAACCACCAGGTAAGAGATTTGTC
This sequence comes from Dinomys branickii, assembly GCA_004027595.1. Taxonomy (NCBI): domain Eukaryota; kingdom Metazoa; phylum Chordata; class Mammalia; order Rodentia; family Dinomyidae; genus Dinomys; species Dinomys branickii. The sequence continues at coordinate 21,946 of PVLD010002625.1, read as the reverse complement.
AAAAAAGAAAATTTCAATGACACATCACATGTGCAGAACCATCCAACAGCTAATACTGTACACAAAACAAGCTGTGTGTTGACAGACACTAAGGACCTGCTGGTGTAAAATGGTGCCAACCTACTGACTGAAGACATCAGGCAGAGGACAGACAAACTCAGCAGCTATGCCCACTCACAGTGTGAGCCAGAAAAGCAAAAACGTATAACACTTAGGGAGTTGCTATTCTTGCCATTTTTATACAATTTGATACATTTTTATATATTTTCCAGAATGCATTGATCTCTTGTAAAAAAAAAAAGTGAATGAGCATAGAAAGTAAAATTAAAGTAACACAAATAGATGCTTTTGTGAGGCAATACAAGAAGAAATCACTGAACACAAGAGACACAATTGAGAATTTACAAACATTGCCAAGTGACTCCCAATAAGGAATAAAAGATACATCCTAAGGGAATACCAATGACTACCCTTTTTTTGATCTCTGAACAAAACAGCTAATAAAACAGAATTCATAAAACTCAGGAAAGAACATAGATCTGATCTAGATAAATCCTACTCACCTTTTAGCTCTCAATTTGGCATATTATTTTCTGAAATAACCCTTTTCTAGCCTCTCCAGACAAGATTAGTATTTCCTCATAAGTGCTCTTATGATACACTGAACCTTACCCTTTGTGTCCCTTATAATTCATAAAATTATGTGTTCGATATTTGTACGTGTATTTTCCCACCCTTCCACTGTATGTTCCATAACGCTAGACTGTGTGTGTGTATCTCATTCAATACAATGTCCACAGTACCTAGCAAAAACTGTATGCTCAACAAAGATTAGAATCAACAAATTTAATATAATGATTAAATAATACCTATCACTTCAGTCTCTCTTTGATATAAGTGGAGACATCCCCATATAAAGAATTCACATGTTGAGTTTCACCCAAGGCCTGTTCATACTGCTCCTTCACATGACATGTTCCTCTCTTCCTTTCTGCTGATCTAAATCCTGTCCCCCTATATTATTTAGGATACCGAGTTGGCCACTCCATTAGGGAGGCACAAAATAACAATGGCTTATACAAAATGTGAGGCTATTTCTCTAACCTATAAAATTCCCAGCTGGTGTTACAACTCCAACGACATTGACGGTGGTTCAGAGTCCTCCTGCCTTGGTATCTACTACCTTCACCAGCTCCCATATTATAGCCCAAGATGGCTACCCCTGCTCCAAGATATCTTACCTCTGTCCTGCCCAAAAGAGTGGACAAAAACAGTAAGGGGTAAGCATACCCCTCACCTCAGTGGCATGGCTTAGAAACCGCACATATGCTTTCCCTTAAGCCCTATTGGATAGAACAGGATCTCATGGCTGTGCTCCGATACAAGGAGGCTGAGAAGCACGTCATCGGGTAAGCAGCCAAATTTGAAAGGAAGGATAGATATTGGGGAAAACCAGCAAGTCAAGCTTTCCTTTGTTTCTGAAATTACTTCATCTACAGATAGTTACTGTGCCATACTGAAATTCCACAGTGCTCTGGTGCTTTCATGGATTATCTGTTCCTCTGTTTCTATCTTGGGGTCTTTGGTGAATGGACCCTTAGCCTTTGCTGTCCCACACTCCCTTCTTCTGCCTCCAAGGTGCCTGGCACAGTGTTGGAATTGTGGCAGGTATTGTATTTTTACTTGGTATTTAAAATAAACAGGTATAATAATTGAAGAACACAAAATTACATTAACATTTCAATAAATGTGTTCTGAAAAGGTATTGAAAATGTGATTGCTGATCCTCAAGAGCAAATTGATAAGTTGTAGTTCACGCAAAACATTGTTCAAATCATTTATCCGTCTTTGAATAAGGTTAGATCACCTATTACTTATATTATTGCAGCTATTTTTAAAAAACTATACTTGAAATTACAGTTGATTCATTTTATTCACAGCTGATTAATTACAAGACTTGATCAAAATTAAGCAGTCGATGTGAAACTTCAAAAGAAATTATTGATTCTTCTCATGAGCAACAGCCAATTAAAACAGTATGGTGCAAGACTGCTCCAGTTCTTAATGTTCTAATTTTGAACATTTTTCTCTTCATTTTTTTAAACAAAGAACATTGTATAAAGGCTTCAAATCAGCTCTTGGCTTTTCCTATTCAATATCAACTGCTTGTGGAATGCCAATCATTTTGCTGAACCTTTCTTTTAAAAAAAAAGCAGACTTTTGCCAGTGGCAGTGCAAATGAAAAGAGATGATGAGATAATCATACCAAAACCTTACTCCGGTGTGCTGCCTTTTCTTCCCTGATGAAAACCCCACAGGATATTGTTATGTGGGAAAAGGACATGATGATTCAAAGACAAGAAACTGGTTTTTGCCACGCAAACAAAATACAAGAGGACCCAGAAAAGAGCATATATGAGGATTTGAAGTAAAAGAAGTTTAGGATATTGATTGTTGTAGGTCTTCAGTTTCAGACATCCTCCTGGCAGTTCTACCTGTGGGGAGGGTGAGGAAGATTAACAAATGGGGCTCACAATACAGATATAGTGGCAGGATTTCAAGGGCTCTCTGAAGAGAGAGAGACGGGGTAGCCGTGCCTTCAAATACCTCCCATGTTAACCAAGCATTCATTACTGCGCATAAAAATTAACACAGAGTTATCAGAATTAATGCACACACCAAAGGCTCTTAAACTTTCTATACAACTTGTTTCATTTTCATTCCCAGAAAGTAAGTATTATTTCCCATAGCTGATGACCATCCAAGCTCTTTACTGTTGTATATTTTCCAATTACCATGAAAGCAGCATCATAGTACTAAAAAATAATCTATCGCCCAAATACAACCACTTTAATATTTTGTTCTCACCCAAGCTATATTCATGTTTATTCCATAGTGGTAGTTGTAACATAAATATAATTTTATGTTCTATTTTCCTCACTTAAAATAGGAGGTGTGACATTTTCATGTTGATATATAATCATCTTAGTTATAATTTTAATGAATGCACATATTCCATTTAATTAGTATAGTGTTCCTAACCATCAACCTTTTCTAGGGAAGAGGTTTGGAAAATATAGCACCTTTCTGAACACTTACCTTTTTGAAATTCTTGCTTAGTAGCATAAGAGCTCTGATCTTTGCCCTTACATTCAATTACATATCAAACAAGATGAATATTTACTGAGCATCTACTGTGGCTCCACATTATAATAGATGCTGTAATAAATACAAAAAGGCATAATAGCACACATCTCTGGCTGCGACTAATTGGAGTGGAGATTGGAATTTGGGTACACTGGATGGGCAGAGAGATATAGAAAGGACATGCCACAAATGGATCAATTTTTTTTAAATACTAAAAGTTCTGTCCTCACATAAGCTACATCTCTAGTCCTTTTGGGTTTTTTGTTTTTTTTTTAACAAGTTCTCACTAAGTCACTGAATGGCCCAGACTGGGCTCAAACTTGCAATCTTCCTGCCTCAGTCTTCCAGACTGCTGGAATCACAGGCATGCACCATCATACCAGCTAGAATATTATTTTCGCATATACCAGAACAAGAGCTTTGAGAACAGGGGTGGAGTCTAAGCTGATCTGAATCAGAAGCGGATCTGTGAGTTGAATATTTCATTTTTTCTAGTTATGAGGATAATTGGGATTTGAGAACAGAAAATTGGGGAGATGAGCAAACCTACCGTCCTGGCAATGTTCACCTAACAAGAGAACAGACCAGTAATAAATGAGTTTTTGTTATCTGAGGCATCTAATTTGTGATGTCTTCTTATAGTTGTCATGACACACTGATAATGGTGCTTGATTAAAACCAAATTTCTTGAACCCCAACCAGACCCAAGTGTATAATCTGTGGGCATGATACTCAAAAGTCTCCCCTACTAATCACTCTAGAGGAGTCTGAAACACTTATAAAATATATGCATCTTGCACATATGAAAGATTTGGAAAACAAAACATGTTTCTGAGGATTTGCCTTTTCAAAAATTCTTGCTAGTAGTACAAGACCTCCGATCATTTCAATTATGTAAAAAACAAGATGGATATTTACTGAGCATCTACTTGGGCAGCATCAAGCAGATGTTAAAAGATAATACCAGCATAGAATTTTCTAAGACAGATTACTTCATAGAGATTATAGATACTATAAATCCAGATGTTTCTATCATCAAAGAAATGAAATAATAAACTCCTGCCCAGAAAAATATATATGACATTTTTACATGTTTTCCTATGTTGAATTCTCACAACTGTATAGCAGGTAAGATGAATGCTTATATTAATCCCTTTTTCTGAAAAAAGTGAGAGACCTTTTCAAATTGCTGAATGTCACACAGCCAGTAACAAAGCTGAGCAGTAGCAAGAAAATGTTGGTTGCTGATTGCTGAGGTCAAAGCCAATGGCCAGAAACATTAGGTCATGAGTAGTTTCTGCTCTACCCCACCCCCAATTTACATTAAAAATACAGGAGACACTGAGACCAGGTGAAGCGGGGAGCAAGCCAGGAGGAGACAGAATTAGGATCAGACAGAACCATTATGGCTCCAGCTAACTCTCTTGTTGGGAACACAGTACCTGTCAGGGTAATGGCCTGGACCCAGCTCTGCAGAGGAGGAAGTGGGACGGGAGGAAGGAACAAGGCAAGAGTCCTGCCTCTGGGAGATGAAGAGGAGATGATAACTTGGATGGTAAATTCATTTCTGACCCCTTGTAAAACTACAAGGATAGGTAAATCTACTACACCACTAACTGCACGACATTTAAGGCACTCAAGGCATGATGGGAACAGCAAAGCATGCTGGGAATAGTGGGCAGATCCTAGGGAAACCAAGCCAACTCTTTCTTGCCCCACATCCACTAAGCTTCATTCAGCCTGTGCCACATCCAGGCACAAAGATGCTGTGCAGATGTGACGTTATGCATGTTTGGAAATAAATTAGAAAGAAAGAAAGAAAGAAAGAAAGAAAGAAAGAAAGAAAGAAAGAAAGAAAGAAAGAAAGAAAGAAAGAAAGAAAGAAAGAAAGAAAGAGAAAAGGAAGAAGGAAGAGAGAAAGGTTACTTCCACTGAGATTTTTTAGCTTCACAGCTCCTGACATTTCAGAAAAGTCACAATTGTCACCTTCATCCTTACCTAGAAGCTGAGGAAAACAAAGGAACACAACTTGAGTAAACAACGATTTCAAAGGAAAATGTTTTTAACCAAAATGATAGCTTATGGATGTATGCCTTATTTCTTGTACAAACTGAACTTTTATTCTATGTACATTACCCATTCTTAACATCACATAATGTAGGTAACTGAGTAATGTAGGATGTGATACTTGGACCTTAGAAACATTATTGGGCTAGCTATAAATTTCACTAGAAATGGTGGAAAATGACTACATGGAAATTCTCAAAAATGAGAGTGAAAATGTACTTCCTATTACTATATGACTCAAATTCCCCAAATAATTATTGGTAGGACCCATTGCCATCTAGTTGTATAAACATAAATGAGCCTATGATAACACCCAGAGCTCAAAGAGTAATGACAAAGGTGGAAGAGATGATCTAGTCAGGCATGAAATTGATTTTATAATAACAAATATCTGTTGCCTTCCATGTGCTAAGTAAATAATTCTGAAGCAGGAGGTAAAGATAATAAAAACAAAATCATTAACTGCTTCTACTAAATCAAACACAGAAGAAACCCAGTGTCATGGTGCACCTGAAGCCTGTTTGATGGCTAATTAAAGCAATTATTTCCATGATGACATGGCCCTTAATCACAGGCACCTTCCGAGCTGTGGGAGAGTTTGCCTGGTAACCTCGTTGGGAGTAGTTTCTGCTGCACCCCACCCCCAATTTACATTAAAAATACAGGAGACACTGAGACCAGGTGAAGACAAGCACAGGGATAGAACCTACAAGGAAATCATAGATGCCCACAATCTAACCTCTGAGAAACCTCATCTAACTTGTCAGGGGCCTTTTGTGTTTTGTAAAGGACTAAGCTAATTGCAGATAGTGCTGGTTTATGATCAACTTTAAAAACTTCGAATGTCATTTCTATCATTCATGTCCCCATAGCTCAGTTTGTTTGATTAGAATATAATTCTACTGACAGCACCATTTCTGATTCGATGCCCTGGTGGGTCAATTAGCTTTACTGAATCTCTTGGCCCCACAACTCATTTTTCCAACAAGCTATTTCCAAATCTGAGGCTTTTATCTGAAAGGCATCATGCAAAAGTAGAAAAAAAGAAAATTTTTCCAAACCCCAGCAATAATTCTAGAAGAGGCCTAAGCAATCACTTTATTAATGGTGTCGGTGTACATCCACGGACCCATTTAGAAAATGGACCTTTGTTCTGCCTTCTTAGCACTTCATTCTCCTTCCTGAAGCCATTCCTTTCCCTCTTACAAATTTCATTTGTAATTCTCAGAGAAACCACCTCAGGCTTACATGACTCAAATTGCTGGCCTCGCTGGTTGGATCAGAGGTTGACATCTTTCCAAACGAGCCAAACAAAAATCCTTGCCTGTGAGTTTTGAAATTAACTTCAGAAAGCAAATAGAAATCTGCCTTTCCTTGATGGTGGGAACAGTCAGAACTACAGAATTCAGGAGCTATTGACCATGCTTTATCTCAGACTTGGCCTTGGTAAGAAAGAGCAAGGCCACCACACAGAGAAAAACAGAGACAGAAAGTGGAACAGAAAGGCCTGGCAGCATTTGGTTCCCAGCTCTAGTTGTTCCTAAGGCTCAGCTCCATCTGTGCCCTGTCACTGTTTTAGTTTTTAACTCTTCCTTGGGCACTAAGTGCTACTAAACTCCTTTGTCTTTGACTCCACTAGAGTTGAGTTTCTGTCATTCACACACCAACTTAAAGGTCATCCAAAATGAATGACATCTTTGGCTCTGCCTAACCCTGTGTATCAGTCTGAACAGAGAATCATGACACAACACAAAGACCCCACCCATCCCCAACTCAGCATAATGGAGGCCCAGTTCTTGGAGAACATGTGTCCCTGTTTGTTTAGTAATAGTGCATGTGTGCCCGTTTGCTTAGTAATAGAACTCTCTCTTGCCGCTGTCTCAGCCTCCTCTTAGTCTTGGAACTGCTGATTTCAGTGAAGAAGTTTTGGGTCACCTTATCGATTGGGACCCCAACTGATGGAGCAGTGTTATCTAGTGCTTGCCAATGGGGGAGCAGGCAAAGACTTCTAGAATCTTGAACTAGAAATCAAATGCATCAGCCTACAAACATCATCGAGAGGCATCATTTCCATCAAGTCACTGGTCACAACCTGCCACAGCCCATCCAGAAGGCCAAGCGTTTCAGTTGCTTGTTGACACTAATGATTTCCAAAGTCTAGCTTTTTTCTATTTGTAAATCAACCAAGCTTATTCTTTCTAAAGGAATATTAGGTGGCTCTTTAGAATTGAGTCAATGATTTCAGTTACTCTTCTCTTTCTAAATTCAGCCTCTTGACAAGTAGTGCTATTTCATTTGACACTCATTAGATGCCTGTTTGTTGAATATAGTGCCAACTCTTGAAGAATATCACAATGAATAAGAGATGAACCCTGTCCCCAGAAAATTAAAGCATTTCTTAATACTCTTCAGAGTACCTTTTGGTTCATTGCAGCAGTAATTTACTAAGTGACTCCTTAAGAAGTACCAGAGTCATTATCCCTAAGATACGGTTCTCTCACCTGGTAAGACCTATGAAAGAAAATCTCTGTGCAAATTTAATGCACCTTATTATTCTAACTTAATATTAAATATGTAGTTTGTATTCTTTTGTAATGAAAACTCTGGCCATAATTAGATAACCATCATAAAATGACTCTAAAATAAAGCACTAGCCAATGCACCTTACCAAGTTTTACCTAGGATTTAATTGTATATTATACCTACTAGAACTTTTTCCCCTCATCAGAATTCTCCATCTACTACTACTGCAGCTCTCAGAAGTGAATTTTTTCTATTAAGACTAAAATTAAACTATTTCAGCATGCTCTTATTTCTGTTTCCTAAGGTCTAAACAGGAATTAAGGAGGAGGAATGCCTGTACTCACTGCCAGAGTTGCAAGGCAAAAAAATACAAAATAAAATAATGGAGACTTAGCACCAGAATTGGACGTTGAAATGCATTTTCTCATAGAATATTCTCTGGGTGGTGAGCTATTTTATTATTCGTGCTATATTTCAGCAACATTGTGAGTGAAGTGTTCTTTTTATGGACCAGTCTACAGACCTCACCATCATTTATATCACTGTTATTAGACAGAAATATGTTTTAAATTCTAAGCAACTAAGTTATACATTCACTTTTGGAATGTTAATATTTTAAGGCAAGTTAATCTGAATGTTACAGGTACTAGCTCAGGATAATTTAGTGAGCTGTCCAAATAATTCCTTTACCTTAAAGGCCATCTCTCTTCCTCATTATGTTTCATACTTTCAATACCTTGCTTTCATTCAACCACCATGAGCAGCTCCTGTGTGCAAGGTAGGACTTAGGTACTGGTGCTGAGTGAGTAAGAGAGATAGCATGTCCACCAGTGACATGGCATCATCTCTGCCCTTCTACAGATTCTCTGAAATACACAGAGCCTAAAATCCCAATCTTCAGAATACCCTAGTCCTGTGGTGCCAGGTTAGTTACACAATGAGAGGCATCCACATAGGGTCTGCATGTCTCCAGTGACAGTTTCAGGCAGAATCATGGGCAGAAGTTTTTGACATTTCAAAAACTTTGTACTAGTTTTTGACAATTCCTAAGCTCAGCAGTGATAGCTCTTGCTGAGACTGGGATATTTGCTGAGACAGCTTCTGGAGGTATCACCTGCTCCCAAGCATCTGCTTCTGTGACCTTCCAAGGTGGTAGAAACCTCTAGTTCCTTACATAAAATCATTCCTATGTGGAATACCTAGGTGATTTCTGTCACCCCAAGCTAAAGCTGAGAGAGACTGAAAAACTTCATCCTGCTTTTACAAGCTAACATTCTCATGGAGAAAAGAGCCTTTAAGTAACCGACTACACACAGTAACTGACTACACACGAATTAGTCAGATTTCTTATGACTGAGACACACTACCTGATTCCCATAAATTTAAAAAGTAAGATTTATCTGGTTCACACTGTCCAGTGGGTTCAGTCCCTGGTTGCCTGGCTCCAAGGTAAAAATAGCGTGGTGGAAGGATATGGTGGAGGAAAATTCTTCAACTCATCGCAGCCAGGAAGGAGAGAGAGAAGTGAGAGGTGAAACAAGAATACACTCTCGGGCAATGACCTCAGGGAGCCACCTTTTCCAGCAAGGTCTCACTTCCTCGCAGCACGTTCAGCCATGAACTCAGCAATGAACTTATCTACTGATAAGTACAGTGTACCCAAGGCCCACCCACCTTCTAAAACTCCTACCTCTGAATTTTTGAGACTTTGGGGAGGGATTTTAGATCTAAAGTTCATGACACATAATTATGTGATTGTCAGATGTGATCTTAAGCTAGTTTCTACCAGTGGTTACAGCCACTCCCTAAATTTTTGAGAATTTTGGGCAAGCCAGTTATTAAACACAATCAAAATTAAAAATTAAGTTACATAAATTTTCATTATCTAGAATAGAAGTATTAAGTGCTTTAGTATTTCCTATTTTACTGTTTTTTGCACTCCTGAGGTTATTTACATATATTATATATGCATATATATTTGCATCTATATGGAGAAAATATTAAATAATGGCTTGCTATTTACTGAGCATCTCTCAACTCCTCCAGGTTCAGTAACATCACATTGATAGCTTTCTGTAACTATTCTGGTAGTATCTACATTACTGACACCATCAGATACTACAAATCAAGTTGCTTCTCTTTTGCAGGCAGCTGTTAACCTTTCTTTCAGAGCCCGTTAATCATGTACTAAAACATTACTGGTAATGGGATAAATACCAGAAAAATAAGTATAAATTACCATACACCAGAGGGCCTGTCATATCCTAGGGTTTCAAGGGCATTTCCTGAAGGAAGTGATACTTGGAAGAAGTGATACTTGAGTTGAGCTGGGAAAGTCAGTGCAGTGAGGAGGCTAGGGAAAAGTACTCTGGGAAAAGGAAAAGCATCTATGAGCTCTTTGATGGAGGGAAGATCTTGGTCCTAGCAAAGAACTGAAGACCCGATGAGGATAGATAGCAAAGAAGGAAGATGTATCACTTAACTCCACTTGATCCAAGCTTCCTTTATTCACAGTCATGTTCATCTTTTCTCTCCCATTATTCAACAGACAATTTGGTTTGAGAAAAAAAAATTGCCAAGGACCTACCAGAGTTTCCTACATATCCTGAACATATGTCTAAATGGATGAGTGAGTGAATCCTCCTAAGTTCAAAAACGTAAATTTTCAAATCTTCAGAAATAAAGATAAAACTCATAACCTAACTGTTATATTAAGCTGCATTAAAATAATAAGTTTTAAATTTAAAAGGCCATTTGCTGTATATAACCGTATAACTTATAGAAGCAGAAAAGTTAAAAGTAAAATGATAAATATGTTCAATAATATGTGTATCAGTATGCTCTGGCTGCCATAACTAAATCCCATAGGATGGAAGGCTTAAGTAATAGAAATTTATTTTCATCCATATTCGAGTCTGGAAAACCCCAGAAGAAATTGCCAGTAAGATACATTTACTGATGAGGCTTCATTTCATACCATATAGGTATCCACCTTCCCACTATATGTTCACATGACATTTACGAATGCATGTACACATACACATGCACATACGTTTCCTGGCATCTTTTCCTTTTTCTGTCAGAGCACTTGCCCCATTACCTCAGGACTCCAATGTCATGACCTCATTTAACCTTAATCATCTCCTTAAATGCCCCATAGCCATACAGGTACATGTAGATTTTGAGCTTCAATACATGCATTTAATGTGGACACAATTTTATCCCAAGCAATATGTTTAATATAAAAACATGAAGAGGATATTTTGTTCCAGAATATTAAGAAGCCCTTTCTAAATTTCATTGTAATCATGATAACTATTAATGGATATAGATACATATTTTCATACAAAACTGAATGATATCCATTTAAGGTGATGTAATTCAATTACTTCACTTATGTATGTGACATCTTACATATGTAACTTGGCATGAAAAATATGAAATTATACAACCCTACAACCGAACACACACACACACACGCATGCACACATGAATGCATTTTTAAAACTATCCATGAATCATATCCTTTCAAAAATAACCACTGATAGCATTTATACAATTCTGTGGGCGAGGAGTACTTTGGCTGGTAAGCATAAATCCAGAAACAAAAAGTACCCCACGAGGTACACTTGACTTTAGAGTTGGGAACATTTCTGAGTGATTCTGTAACTACTGTGTTGTTCTTTTAATGTTCAATACTATTATAATTTATCATTGTCTCTATGTCCCATAACAATAGCCTACAATTCACTGAGTGGTTCTGCTGTTAAATATGCCCCCAAAACAAGAACCATGGAGAAAAATTAGATGTGCTAAAAAGATATGACAAGCGTCAAGGTTTTATGGATTATTTATTCATATGTTATTTTTATATTAGTTGATACACATAAAAATTATATTTAAAACTAAAATGGTACTATAATTATGCTAGATTTATGAAGTCTGGGAACACATCCCTTGCATTATAATTTATTACAATACAAAAATTAGTGTTGAATTATGTGAGTTTTGAAAAGCAAGGCTTTTGTGAACCTAGCACTCACATAAAATGCAACTGCTTCATGCATACAACTGAGAAGCATGGACAGCTGATTAAAACATAGACACAGGGCTGGGGCCATAGTACTACTTTACATGAAATGTGCTTTCTTGCCTATTCATAGATGTACATCTCTGCAATTACTTAAGCAATCTGTACAGACAAATTGTACTTATTTCCTTGAATTGGTGCCAGAATGCAACTGATAGATTACCAAGAATTCTAGACCCAGAAGAAAGTTGGCTTAGCTCTCTCTGAGTTTTCAGCCCTAAATCAGCTCTCCCAAAGATCACTTGATGTGTGAGATCCACTTCATGGAGATATAAACTGATCTGACATTCCTTTCAGTCTGATAACTCAGTGTTTGTTGCTAGTTCAGTATGTCCATGTTAGATTTTATCTTTGACTTAAGTCCAGCCCCTCTGCTCTAATCAGTTGCCTCAGCCACCTGGAGAATTATCCTTGTTAGTCTCTAACTCCCTGCATACAACCCCTTCCTCTCAGCAGGACTTGTTGAAATGCAGCCAAGGACAGCCAAACTGTCTCCCTGCATCAACCTGTCCTTCCTCACAGCTAATTCTTTTCCCCGAATTCCACTTCCAACTGGACTCATATAAGCCCATTGCTTTGGGCTACTGTATGGCCTATTTGAGTCTGTTTCATGTCCTATCCTTTCTAATATAAGCGGGTTCCTCACGTGTTAAGCCTGAAGGTAACCAATCTGCCAGCAGGGACAATATAGTTTCCACTACCTCTACTCACACACAGAATTCATCATTTTTTCAGTCTAACCCAACTTCTCATCTTAGTCACAGTCACTCACAAAGTGATTTCTATGTTTTAAAATTTACAAAACAGTTCCTACTAGTACCAAGAGAAATAAAAGATGCAGGCTAATAGTTCATTATCGAACTTTAAGTAACTACAGGTATTATGAGGCACAAAGCCTCAAAAAAGCCTCACATAAATTTTTAATAAGATAAAAGACATTCAAATAGAATGGCAGACTTTTCTCACTCTCCACTGAGGAAACACAGAAAGAAACTAACTGAAGTTGAAATCAGAAGAAATTCACATTACACAAAAAACAAAGAATGCATGTTGTCCCTTATATGTGGAACCTGAAAACAAAAGTCAATCCGAATAGAATAGTCATTAGTAGAGGCAGGGAACAGTAGTGCGGAGATAGAAAGAGGTCTAATAAAAAAGGATGGCAAGTACTAAACCACTCTGAGTAGTAGCAACTTCCAGTGATCCACAACGCAGTGGTGTGACTATAGCTCACAATAACCTAATGTATGTTTTATGGATAAGTAGAAGGACTTGAAGTCCTGAAACATAAAGTAATGGTCAGGAAAGAGAAATACTAATTACTCTAATTTTATTAGTACATACTGTATGCACTGTATTGAGCTATCCCAGAGTAGACCATAGATATGCACAATTTAAAAAATGATAATAATAAAATTTAAAATAATAAATACTTAAGACCAGTTGTTGTAGGCTCTTACCTATAATCCCAGCATTCTGGGAGGCTGAGGCAGAAAAATAACAAGTTCAAGACCCTCCTGGGCAATTTAATAATTTAGCAAGACCCTGACTCAAAACTAAAAACACTAAAAATGGCTGGGGATGTAGGTCAGGAAAACAGCCTTGGGCTCAATCCTCAATGCCAATCCTCAGTACCAAAAAAGATTCAAGATTAGGTAAAGAAAAGTATCCTTTCCTGCTACTGTGGAAGATAGGAGATGCCAATCTTTCAGGAACGATTAGAATGTACAGTTCAATACAGCCAGATTGAGAGCTTCAGGAATCAGATGATTTACCAATAACTAGAATGTATGTGGCATATATGCATTTATTGAATAGGTAGTCAATAAATACTCTTTTGAAGGAATGAATGCCTAATCAAAATCTAAAGTTGAATATGTTATATTTAATATATTCACCTGAGGTAGTCCTGGCAATCACTGAGTGTAAAAGGGACCTCAGAAATCTCAAAATGTTTTGACAAATGGGGAATAAGTGTGAACTGAACATTCAAGTCCGCCAGTCCTACGTCCTGTCAATTAAACAACCGTGGAACTCTGCTGTACTTTGGGAGGAAAAGAGATGAACGAAATTCAAGTGGAGTGGTAAGCATGGAGCTGAAATTTCCCCCAAATGCCCCAGTGCTAAAGACATGGTCAACAGCCTGGAGTGCTATCAAGAGCTGGTGGACCTGCAGAAGCTGGAGCCCAGTGGGAGGAAGTTAGAGCAATGGGAATGTGCCCTCAAAACAGATACTGGGAACCCGGCCCCAGCCACCATGAGGTACACAGCTCTTCTCCACCACCTGGTCCGGCTACAGTAAAACCAACGGAGCCAACTGACCATGGATTGAAAATTCTGACAGCACACACCAAATAATACTACCCTCCTTTTAAGGTGATTATCCCAGATATTTTGTTGTAGAGACAAAAAAAATCTAACATGGAACATCAAAGAATATTTCATGTCATTTTGAAAGTACAATTTTGATCTGGGTGTGGTGGTACACACCTTTCTCAACTTCTCAGGAGACTGAGCCAGGAGGATCACAAGTTCAAGGCCAGCCTGGCTACCTAGCAAGACTCTATCCCAAACAACAGTAATTAATCCTAAAGTTAATTTTTCTTTTTACTGACACAGCAACTACAAATCATTTATTGGGAACAGTGATTCCTACTCTTTTGCCCAGACCTTTTCCCCAGACTGACTGAAGAAATTTTTTGCTCCACCTCGTGTTCCCCATGATTCTCCATTCTCTGACAGCATTGAGCCTGGACCAGACATGGTCAATATTTGGATCATGAATGACCGAACATCTCCCTGAAGCTTAGGTCCCCCAAACTGGTAAACATGGACAGCACTCAGATCCGGAATGCACAAAGAACATGAATGGCTTACATTTCCTCCAAGACTTTGGACCACTCAACATGTCCAATGCCTTGACACCAAGTCTTGCCAGGGATACGGACTGAACTAACACATTTTGCACCCACACTTGCTCAGCACTGTATCGCTCTTGCACGCAGGGCATTGTTTAAACCTCTGGACCATTGTGTGAAGCAGGAATAACCGGTTCAGCACAACCCTACGTCACTCCATGATCAAGCTAAGCTCTTTTGTCTCCTCCTGTGTGCCTGTTCTTAAACTTCCCAAATAGGAACTTTCACTCTTCACACTAGCTAGTGTGAAAGGATGCTAAGTGAATCAGAGTCAATAATGTTGCGGCATATTAATTAAATAAGGGTTTATTGCAGAAAGTCAATTTCTATTCAAAATTTCTAAGGAAGAGTAAGTGTTTTTTCTGTCTTAGGTAATATCAATAGCACTTTACAGGGGGATTGAAAGAGAGGTAGGAATAGGTTGGATGCTAAGACCTCAATTTTCTACACAATACCAGAATGACATTCTCTATTTATGCAACAGCTTTGGGTTGAGAATTTGACATGAGGGGTTATTAGCTGGAGAACTTCTCAGTGAATAGTAGAAAATGTCAATTCATACTTATTATTGCTTAATTAGAACTTTTTAAAAGTTATTTTCAAATTTCAGCATTTTGAAATGTCAACTTGTAACACTTGCAAATATATATTTTTTTAAATCTGTGCAAACCAAGCCTATACCTTTGCCTTTTAGAAATAACCCATGGTGACAGGGGACTGCTTTGGAGAACTGCAAAACCTCTCATCTCCCCAGAGTTCACTTCCCTGTACTGTAAAATAAAACTGGGAAAAGGACTTGAATAGAAGCTACCTAGGTTTGAGCTCAGAGTCACCAGTTTATTTTCAGTTTGCAGTCATCCATAAGGGTCAGGCTTCACTTTATAGACAGGGCATCTTTAAAGAGAGACCAGGTTGTTCATGATTTGGCAGTAACAGAAATAGAAGTAATCTAATTTCTGTGGTCCATGGGCTGTGTGAATCACTTCCCCAGTGGGGACAAGCCCAGGCCAGCCAGATTACTTGCCTAGAACTCTAAGCACTTTCTGCATCAAGGGAAAGTTGGAATTTAGACTTACAGCTTCCAGAGCAGCTTCCAGTAAGTTCATTTTTAAAAAATGCACTCTACATGAACAGGAGGCTCATTTCCTTCTATGATCTTTCCTCTGGGCTCTCATTCCTTATCTCACTGCTGCACCTCTTAAAATATTGGCAGACCCAGTTGAAGGAGGCATACCTGCCTAAATATGGAAGATGAATTCTTAACACTCATTGCAAAGAGAAACTGTGTTATCTGAGATTAAAATAAAAAAACATATTTACAGGCATGGATTTGTGTTCTAGGAATGATGTTGACTCTGCTATGTCCAAATAACAACCCAGATAAAGCCATTAATTCTCCAAACATTCCCATATACCTATGGTGAGGAGGACATGGAAGTGGGTCCACCCCCTATGCTGGCTCCTAGCCCTGTGGGTTGGGCCGAGTTGTTCCCACACTGTAGGAGACACAGCTCTATCCCAAGACCAAGTAATTGGCTGTCACTATTGTGAATTCTCTGGCCCCTTAATAACTTTAAGTCCTTTGTCTAAAACTCTGTTGCCTCTCTGGAATTATTTGTTTACCAGAAAATGTTATAAATAGGAGGAAAATATTCAGATTTGGACCTGGGTCAAGAGCTGCTCTGTGCTTATCCAGCTCTGTCTTTCCCTCATCAATGTCTACCCTAGATGAAAAAAGTCTCAACCTTGATTTGTGTCACAGATTATACCAATTTTTGTGAGTCATTAAATACTTAAACTCTAACCATCACAAGCACTGAAAATATCCTCATTTTCTAAATATTCATTGACATTGTTTAAATAATTTTCATCCAAAGTACACCAATGCTCTTATATGTTAAGGAGAAAGCTAAAGCTAGAAAGGTATTCTCAAATATATCGGTTTTTGAGACCCAGCATTCTAGGAGTACAGAGTTCATTTACCTTCCATTTACTGTATTAGAGTCTACATTTATATCCCCTCTACCTTCTGCTGTGAAAGTTAAGTCAAATGTAGAGTATGGCCTGGGAAAATGTGCTAGGAGAATGGTTCTCAGCCTAAGTCCTTGAACTCTCAAAGGGACCAGAGAGAACTCAGAGAACCTAATAATTTGAATAGGAAAAAATCTTAATTTTCTTCACTGCCACTGGAAATTTAACATTTCACTTCTTTGAACTATGAAAATAGGAAACATGTCACCATAGGGTTAGCCCAAAGAATTCACAATGATTTTAATAACATATTCAGTTGTAACAGTTTTCTCACAATACTAATTATATTTGTCATTAATTTAAAACCATTCCACTTGCCATATCTACCCATATCATATTTTTATTTAACAGAATTTTGAAAACAGTATTTCAACATAAACACTTTCTTTTGTCATTGTGTATATTTTGTTTTATACCATCAAAAAACTGAGAATTGCTCTCTAAGTTTCTACAGATAAAGCAAAGAAGCTTAAGGTACCAAATAGGTTACAAGTCACTGTTAACCACTCACATTTAATAATATAAACAAATTCATAAAGTAATATAAATAAAAAGCTTTCTATGCTCCAATGCCTAAATGATATTTTATGATATAATATGCCCTATTCAAGGTAACTGCACATTTTAACTCTGTTTTGTTGAAGAGGATATATGTACCAGACAGAAGGGCAGAACAGATAAGAACTAAAATATTCATCACAGGCTCATGTGTTAAAGATGTGGTCCCCAGCCCATAGTGCTACTGGGAGGTTGTGAAATGTTTAAGAGGCAGGGTCTAGTCGGAGGAAGTTAGGTTATTACGGGGAATGATCTTGAAGGGGAGTCTCTGTCTCTCTGTCTCTCTCTGTGCCTCTGTCTCAGTCTCTCTGTCTCCCTCTCTCTCTGTCTGTCTCTTTCTGTGTGTGTGTGTGTGTGTGTGTGTGTGTGTGTGTGTGTGTGCGTGTGTGTGTGTGTGTTTTCTAACTATCAAAAAGTTAAAGCTTCCTCCACCATGCAGTCGCATCATCATGAGCTGTGGTACCACAAGCCCAGAGTAATAGGCCAAGCAACCATGGACTGCAACCTCTGAAATGCTGAGCCAAAATGAGTTCGCTTTTCATCCAATGTAAAATAAAAGGCTGCTTAAGTTGATCCTTCAAGTAGTAGAATGATGGAAAGCTAACACCACTGGTTTCTTTTCTTACGAATCCAAGATGAGTAGATATATACATAATTGACCATGTTGCCCATGAGGATTGTTTCCAAAGAGTCTTACTTCTGCTTTCTTTGTTACCTGATTTTTCATTTCATTCAGTCTGGGTACACACTAAATAATGCCCTGTGTGAAGGCGTAATTACAATCTAGTTTTGCTCATAGTTCTTCTGATTTTTATTCTATAAGGTACATGCTGTCTTCAAATAGTGATTCCCAGAAGGCAGAAATATTCATCTAGATTCTTCATGGATTTCAATCTTGTTCATTGAAATGCTTTTTTCTGGGAGGTTCAGTGAACAAATGTAGATTAAGACATAAGATTTCTTCTGCCCTATCTTCAAAAGTACAGAATTATTGTCTCCTACTCTTATTTTTCTTTCCTATTTCTCACTCTTGGTGACTACCTTGTTCTCACAGCATCATTGATTTTGAGCCAAATGGTTAAATGGTCTTTCTCAGTTTCTTCAGGATAATGATACCTAGCTGTGAAGTTGCTGGCATCTTACTTTTGACGTATTCTTAAATGACAGTTGTGCTTCAGTATCCTGATAACTTTTATTCATCTCAGATAAATACCACATGGGATAAATCCTCCCACTGTCATGGTAATGTGCATTTGCTTTCCAAGAGGATTCTAGGATACCCATGGTACCTTTATAAAAGCAGTGGATCATTGATCCTGCCCTCCATTTCTTTCTTTAAGAGCTCCAGATCAGCTGTTCTGTGCACTTTCTGTAGATTCCCTAGCGCACCAACCAACCTGGGATAAAGTGAATTACTCTGGGATCATAAAACCCTTTATTTTTATATTTCAGTATAAACAAAACTGTACAAAACCACAGACCATTTTCCCCACAGAGCCAATGCCTTTAAATATTTCTATCTTCACACCACTTACCAAACTTTTGAAAACAGCATTTTAAGGACCCTATAGTTCAATGTTTCAGTCCCATGACTGAAGATAAGAAAGGCAGACTAAACCAGGCTGAGTGACTTAGGAAAAATTATTTCATAGCAACATGAGGAAAACAAGTTTCCTGTGCTTTTTGCTACTTCACCATGCCGTCTCCTGGTCCTCAACTATAGAACCACTATGCTCTTGTGTTTGTGGATATTTCATGCTGGAAAAAAAATCTATCGTGAGGGAAATTTATTAACACTTTTAAAACGAGTGTAGAATCAATTTCTTTTTTTCCTTCGCTGCTCTATATGCCCTTTTTCAATTGACATTCTCCTGTATTTTATTTTGGCATCAACAATTTGAAGCCTACCATTTCTTACAAATAGATGCCTAAAACACAATACTACTTGAAAATGTTTGTATAGTTTTCCAACCACTGCAAAATAATCATTTCCTGCTGTGTTATTAAAACTTACTGGTATTTACTCACACATTTCTGTGAAACTAAATATAAAATGTTTAAGATATAATTCATAGACATTTTTTAAAATAAGGAATTTGTTACATTGAATAGTCACCCTCCAAAAAAAAATATGCCTAGGAGCTGGGGATATAGCTCAGTGGAATAAGCGCCTGCCTAGCAGGCTCAGGGTCCTGAGTTCAATCCCCAGTACCACAAAAAAAAAAAAAAAAAAAAGCCTAAACGGACAAATTTCTGTTCTTATAAACCCTGTTTGATGTTTACTGTAAAGCTCAGGAAGTCATCAAATATAAAGGAAATTAAAATAAGAGGCAAATAGCTAAAGTCCAGTGATGGTAAATCTTTTAGAGCTTTCAGTGATAATAAACAGCCTGCCATGGCACATAGGTTCACTGCCACTGGACTAAACTATAAGAGAATTTAACCAGTGAAAAGAAAATATTTTCAAAGATCCAACCCATCTAGGATCCTTGCAAAATTATCCAAGGAAGGGCACCAAAGAATGTTCACAGATAGTCCTGTATTCAACACTTTGCCTCACTTTTTGGAGTTTGAAACAAGACTATACAATAAATAAAAGGCTCCGATTCTTATTTTGTATATCTGTGCAACTCAAGAGGAAATGATACCTCCTTCTCTGAAACAACAGCACCACTAAGAAAATAGTACTTCCTGGAAAATATTGCTAGATCTCCAAGTCATGGTTTAATGTAGCCATCAGTTTAAACTTTACACTATAATATGACATTGATTGGAACTAATAAATAAGAAACAAAATTTTTCACCTCTCCTTTTGTTCTATGGGTTTCTCTGATACAGATGTATTCAATGGCTACTTTTATACTTTTCAAGTTAACCAATTGCAGATAGAAAAGTGAGAAGTAACATGGATGAAAGGCCCAATAATTAAACTTAAAATTTATAAGGACATTGTTATGGCTCGTGGCTAGATGTTCCCCAAAAACCTAATGCAGTCAGGGGTGGGTGAGTGTGTACGATGTTGGGACTAAGTGTGTCACGCTGGGATTAAGGACATGTGGTTACTAAATTAGTCCGCTGATTGTTTTGGCATCGTTCTGGGTGTGGGAAATGAAAAGACGCTTGCTGGTGTGGGTGGCACCACCGAAAGCGTGAGTAGTCTGAAAGGAATGAAAGGGAGAGGGAGGCTGCTGCTGCTACCTCTTCACTACTTTGCTGCTTTTCTGCCTTCTGCCCCTCTATGAATGATTTCTCCTCTGTGGTGCCCCACTGCCATATCACCCTGCCTTGGAGCCAGCCAACTAGGAGTTGACACCTCTACAAACTGAGAGCTACAATGTATCGCTCCTCCTTTAACTTCTGGTGTCATTTATTTTGTCTCAACAATGAATAAAGTAACTGAGACAGACATCACCTTTAGGAAGAACTAAATTTTAAAGATATGTTAGAGTTATCATTCTCATATTCAAACCACTACATGATTAGGTTAGAAAATCATGAAGGAATTCAAAATATTTATATGGCTCTTTAAATATAGAATCATGTTAGGGGACACAAGTCAAACCCGGATTGGATTTCTCTAGATTTTATATCCCATTATTCCTATGGTTTTGTCCTTCTTAAGATCTTTGGAACTCATCTCACTGCTCTTTCCAGAGCCCCTAGGTTCCCTCCATCCTCCACCTCACCAGGTACACCACAGCGGCCATCTGTAGAGCTCACGCACCTTGCTAACTCTGGTTCTGAGTCCTAGCTACAAGTCTCCCACATTTTCATCACTTCTAGGAGAAGTTTTAGGTGTATCATCAGGCCTTATGAGGCCTTGCATGATTGGCCCCTATAAAACTTTCATCCTATATCTTACTGGCATGTGCACTTGCACACTCCCAGCCACAGCTTTATACAAAAGCTAAGATCTTTGCACTTAAGACACACTCTCTCACCTCCCCCTGAGACCTTATGCATGTGATTCCCACCACCCAGAAGGGCCACTTTCCTTTTACTACATTTTCTCAGTAGACTAAGTTCAAACATCCTTTTGTGAAGCTTTCCCTACATAGAGTGAGGTACTTACTTGAACAGGCTTTTCCTGTACTCATTATAATGTATATTCCCTCTTTCTTGTCTACAACCACCTTTTAAAAAGGGATTGCATTATATGTATCTCTATTTCTCAAATTGCTTTCCAGCACTTGGGAGGCTGGGTATCACTGTGAGTTTGAGGCCAGCCTGAACTATATAGCGAGAGCCTGTCTCAAAAAAACAAATCAAGTTCCTAGTATATGTAGCAAGTGACACATCATAGTTAATTACTGGTTGATAAATGGATGTTGTTAAGTCATTTTTCATTCAATGTCCATTAGACATGCATTTAATAACTTCTATAGGTGATGAGTGTTAGAGATCTACTAATAAATAAGCATGATGTCTATGATAAAAAAAACAGTCTAGTAGTTGGGCATAGTGGAGTGTGGTAGTATAGACCTGTAACTCCAGCACTCAAGGAGTCTAAGGCAGGAGGACTGAGAGTTCAAGCCCATCCCAGGCAACTTAGCAAGACCCTGCCTCACAATAAAAAATAGAAAAAGGGCTGGGGATATAGTTCAGTGCAAAG